>JAVRBK010000177.1:0-23356 GCA_036250285.1 Pyrocoelia pectoralis | reverse complement strand
GTATTCCCATCACTGTCTTCGACAAAATGATTGCGAATGCCTTTTCTTCTACAAACGATTTCTCACTTTTTTGTTTTATTTTTTTCACCTAGCGACCTTCGACGACAACATTGACTCGAACCATTGATGAACAATGAGCAAGTGAGTGAGGTGACGAGAGAAAAATTGTTTCGTGCGGTTTTTGTTGTTTTTACCTGTCGACTTTCACTCTCTATCTCTCCCTCTCCTTGATTGTCGTCTGTTTTCTGCCGGCAAAAATAAACTCTAGATCGAGACTTGCGAATTAGTCAACAGGTATTTTAATGCAAAGCCAGTAGAACTTTCTTTCTCTATTTTTCTCCCTGAGTCGCTCTACCTTAACCTGTTGAATTTTGTGGAACACTCCCCTTAGTAAGCGAGTTCAGCAGTATTTTATTTTATATTTTTGTTGTTTTTTCTGCTGCTACTGCTCGAAAACTGTCGCCCGCCGCCGGCTTCTTCAGAGAGGTCAAGCGAACTGAGGGATTGTGCCAACTGTGCCAATTGTCGACTGTCACTGTGCCTCTTCTCTATCTTGCTTCCACTCTGTATAGTGCGAGAAGTCCAGTTAGAAAGTCCCGTGAGTCACATTTTTGATAGCTGAATGGTGCGCTGTGCTCTGTTCACCCATTCCATTGGGAGGGCGAACGAGAGAGTCTCACCCAATCCGAGCTTGCGCCTTACTTTGTATGAATATTGCTCAAATGCCTGAACTCTGAACCTTCAAATCGGTTTTGTGTGCACTTGAAAATTGTTTGTCGAACTCAACCGAAACGGTAAGTTGATTAGCAATGAAGCTCAATTGTCTGCATGGGAGAGGGGAGGAAAATGAGAGTGAGCACAAGTGAGAGTGAGCGAGAATGACTCATGAAGGGGGATTCATTCATTGAGCATTATGCAAATTGGCGCCGCTTCAATTAACTCAGCATTGGCGATTCGAACAGCCGGCGCAGATTTGACGTTCTCTCCCGCCACAAAAGGTATAACACAAGCCCTCTGAACGGCCTGTATTGTTCTAGGAAACTCTATGAGTTCGCTTGTTCTCTCCGATTGGTTTCCAATTCGGCGTTGGCGGTCAAATTCGCCGGCTTCACAGGTGTTTTCTTTCCATCTCCTTCCTGACCTATGACCCTTTTCAGTGAAGGCGAAGAAAGAACATGCAGAGAAGAACTTTGGAGCAAACTTTTCAATCATTCAAATTTTTCAATTGACTTCAAGTTTGCCCTTTTTCTTTTTGTTCTCTTATTCCGTTTGTTCGTTTGTTTTCCTTTTTGAAATTTGGAGGCTTGTTCGTGTTGCAAAACTCAAAAACCTGTTGAACAATTAAATCCACGGTGACCGACCAGTATATATCAAACGCCAACGCAATAACTTTTGGCTCGAACATCAGACATCAAAAGTGGAGATCTAAGACTAATCAACACGTTTTCTGCCAGTCTTTCCCAATTTGCCCGGTGCTTTATGGTGCTGGTCATGTCTTCACGCCTTCAAATTATGGCGGAGGCGTTATGGACTTTGATGGCAAAAATTCACTTGTAGGCTCAACTTGTTCAGTCTACAGAACTCTGCCGACGAAGATCTTTGGCCAGGGTGTTAGATTTCAATTTCGACAGCGGAATTTCGTGCGCCGGTAACTGTTTAACTTGCGAGGGAAGATAGGAGACTTTAATAAAGGGAGAGAAGGAGTTTATAAAGGCGCCCGGGAGTCGAAATGAGGCAATTACCCAAAACATGCCGCAAATGAGCCGCCAAAAGGGCCCGAAAGTTTATGCACGAAATCGACCGAAATAGTGTTCCCTTTCTTCCCTATCCGTTTCTTGTGTGCTTGTATACTTTTCTTCCTCGACATTACTTCCTCTGTTTGTAGAGGGAGAGTTCTCCAAAGTGACGGATGCTTAGAAGTGTTTCCATTGCACGAGTTGGCCAGTTGTGTTAGTTAGATGTTCGCTTGCCCCACTGATCAAGTACCTGGTTTCATCATTAGGTTTTCAACTTCCGTACTCTCTTTCTCTCTTCTTCCCTTTGAAGGAACACTTTGGAGACGATTTTCTCGGAAGAAGAAAAAAGAACGACACAATTCATAGCATGATCTACGACGCCGGACTGCTTGATTGATTTATGAATCGGTTTGTATCAACACTCTCTCTGTCCGGCCCGTTTTGTGCGAGCGCGCGCAGGCAACAAATGAATCAATGAGCATATGAGCGAGCATTTGCAATCATTTGTGAGTTTACATGCCACATTTTCTTTCAACACTTTCTCCCTCACGTGTTTCCTTTTGAATAGATCGAACATTCAAAATTTGACATTTGTATACCTGCATCCATTTTGTGTGTCCCTCCCGCAATAGGCCAAAATTTGCAAAATTATCTTCTCACATGACTCGAGTCTTTCTCTCCCGCTTTTTGCATCGCTTATTCGAGCCGAATATATAAAAGTCGTGGCCTAGCTGATTTGCTCGAGGGCCAAATGATTTTCAAGTGTCCCATCAAAGGTCAGGAGAGTGAGAGGAAAGTGAATAATACTAACATTTACTAGTGCCATTTCGTCAGCTTGTGGTATCGGCTTACGAAATATACACAAATCAACACACAAACCCACGAAATCTATAGTGTGACTATTGGCGGAGGCAAGCCACTCGGAACTCACAACTCTTACCTCTCAGCGGCTCGATTAAACGAGAGGGAAAACTAGAGAGAAACGATAGTGATAAAATACGAGATTCAAAAAGAAAAAAAGAAAGGAAATTGGTGCTAATGATGGTTTGCTTTCATTGATGCAAACACAGGACTAATAGATGAAGAGGATATGGAGAAGGCAGTTGATGATGTTTCGAATGGAAGCCGGAGGAGAAAGATAGGCCCGCTCAACGAAAGTGAATGATGTTGACGATCATGCCAACGGATGAGTTCTCCCTCCCCTACCTGATGATGGTCGTTCTTGTGCCCAAAAAGAAGTCGTTTGGTCGGCGACTATTTCTCACCCTCTCGCCTTCAATTCAGTCTCCCCCGTGAAACGACTCTTCCCATTCCTTAGGTCTTACTCCCTTTGCAGCACTTTCTCGCTCTCTTCGAAGTGTGTCCCAAGAAGTCAGTCAGTCATCTAGCAGCCTCCCTATGATTTTTCACTTGGGTATCATTGACCTTCTTTCAGCCAGGTTGATGATTCACCAGCCTGACCGACATTCTTTTCCATTTCACTACTGACTCTCTTTCTCTCCCTCTGTCCCTTTCTTCGGTCACTGTCTCGAAAACTCGCGACAATACACATGTGCCGGTAACAATTCGCTCGTTAGTGAACTCCAGCTCTCTTAGTCCGTTCTTCATCGGCCGTTGTTTGTTTAGTATATCTGTTTGTCCACTTCTTTTTTGTGTCAAAAATGCTTCTAGGAGAATAAAGAAAAAGAAACTTTCTCACTTTTTATCACTTTTTTTGCATTGTTGTTCTGTTTTGTTGCTTCTTCTTTCCCCTCCTGTTTCTCCCATTTTCCCGTTAGCCTTTCGCCCTCATGAGAAATATGTTTTACTCATCGCTTTTGAGAGACTCCAATTCGGACTCATCTATTGTGACTTTGTGTGAGAGAAAAAGAGAGTTGCGTCCACTTCTGATCTGTGTTGAACTCTCATCCCGCTCTATCCTTATCATAAATTGTGAATTTCTGTTGACTTGCATATTGACTCGACTTGTCCGCTTGTTGACCACCTCAACGGTGACAATGACGAATATTGTCTCCCTCGTTTTGTGATGACTTGCAATGACCTTTGACCACCTATCCAATTCCGTTTTTCTGACACTTGCCTGCATCGTTCCGTTTCCTACTAATCCCTCCCCCTCATTCTCCCGCTCTCACCTACACAGGCTGATTTTGATTCTATTCGTCCGCTATGCTACGGCCGTACTGACGTTTTCCTGCTTTGTTTTTCTGTTGTGTCGCCTGAAAGTTTCGCCGCACTGCACCGCAAATGGGCCCCCGAAATCAGACGACACTGTGGGACCGGCCCCGTGCCGCCGATCATTCTGGTGGGCACACAGTGCGATCTACGACACGATGTTCGAGTTCTGATCGAACTCGACGGCCTCGGCGAGACTCCTATCAGCACCCGAATGGGCAGGGCAGCCGCGACTGCTCTCGGCGCTGTCGCCTATATTGAGTGCTCGGCACTCACTCAGAAGAATCTCAAAGTAAGCTTTTGTTTTGTTTGTCGTAATTGAAATGTGACATAATGGGCAGTTGTAGATAATTTTCAATTATAACACCGTTTACATAGAACGGTCCGAGAGCGGTAACCGTTTCATTAAAGTTTCATTGCTGAGTCAAATTTAACTCTTTTCTATTTTTGCTTTCCCCCATTTTCACTCCTTTCGCTCACTCATTTAGGATGTGTTCGACTCTGCCATACTGACCGGTCTAAAGTACCGGGCACGCTCACGCAACAAGCCACAGATCTGCTCTCCTAAGCTCTCGGTGCCGACGCCCAGTCATGGGAATAAAGTGTCGGACGCCCGCCTACTGGGCTGGAGGAAGTCACTGACAAAAATATCGGCACAAGAGGCTTTGGAAGCGGAGTGTGCTGCCCTCTCGTACGGTTCATCGTCCGGCTCGTCATCCGGCTCCTCGTCATCATCCTCATCCTCAGCATCTTCATGTTCGGCGTCGGAAGCATCTTCCTCGCCCAGACCAGGCAACTACGACACAATGGTACGACACTCTCCACCGGTGTGGTCATCACCACCGCTGCCGTTGCAAACGCCCCACACGCCCTACCAACAGTACGGTTCGCACGTTCATCATTCGAACCATCCTCTGTACCATCAGCACCACCAGCCGGACAATGCGCACCGGCAAGCACTCACCCAAACTAGTCAACTTCTTCATCATCCCCACCATCACTATCAGCAACACAAACATCTTGCGCAGCATCATCATTACCCGCAACAGCAGCAGCAGCAGTTGCAACAAAAAGCCCTACATCACCAACCCCAATCCTACCACCAATTATCCAGCCAGAATCTGCCAACTCATCGTCAACCTGTCCCTCATCAATCTCATCAGCCCGCAACATACCTTCACAGGCCATCATATGGCAATATACCGAGCACTCATCAAGCACATCCGGTGGCATTCCAGTCGCCGCCCTCTCCGCCATATCATGACCCATACATTCCGCCTAGTAATAAGCAGTCCACGAAATCAACTGCCAACTACCTCCCTGAAGCTTCCAAGCCTCGCCGATCATGGGCCAAAATGTCGTCCGCACTGAGCATATTTAATTTTGTCAAAAACTCGTCCGCCGATTCGCGCGGTTCCTGTGCCGAGCCGACTGAAAAGTGTTCATTATTTCATGACAGCGATCCATCACACCAGCCAGCGGGCGCGGGCGCTAACGGGCACAAGACGAATCTGCAGACCACTCTTCGCTCATCGTCGTTCTTCTTCCTCGCTTCGAACAACTACCGTAAAAACATTCAAGAGCGCGAACCGACTGGGCCTTCATCGAAAAAGTGTTCCGAAAGCGGGCAGACAGTGTCAGGAGCTAATATATCGGCCCGTATACCGCTGACAGGCGACTCACCTTTGGCGCCACCGCCGCCCGACTGTCCAGTCAGCTCGAAACTGTCCTCATCATCGTCGCACGTGACACACTACCTGCACTCACCAGTCGTGGAGGGCGAAAATGGGAGCGATTCCCTGCTACACCATCACCACCACGGTGACAATTCTCTTCCCTCGCGGGCGTCACAGATCTTCCGACTAATGTCAAACTCGGTTAGTGAACTGCGCTCGAGAAAGTCACTGCTCAAGAAACTCTCGTTCTCGTCCTACACCTCATCGTCGGCGTCGTCGTCAGAGATGACAAGCACTCATAGCAGTGGGCTCACCAAAGCGGAACGTTCGAAACTCAAGGCCAAAAAGCTTCAAGCTTTCGCCGACGATGAAGACGACTATGAGGAGATCGATTTTGATGCTACTAGCTGCTCCAGTAACTCCAACCGCAAACGAGGTGGACGACACATCAAGTGTCTTCTCTCGTGCTGCGTTCCCTTTGCCAAATAAAACAAACAACTATTTAGATTTTCAAAGTCAAAATTACAATTTTTTGGTCATTTAATAAAATTTAATAATAATTCCGTTGTCAAAATATTTCCATTTTTGTTCTTTTTTCGGTGGATGACATGGAGGAGACAGACGATAAGGGAGATGAGAAAAATACAATTATACACAAAGACCAGAGTATTATTCTGGGTCCAAACGATTTCGCCAAAGTTGCCGAAAAGATCAAAGTTAGTGATGCCAACATTGCGGGCAAACAGTGGCATGGCAGAGGTCAGAACGAGAACGACCATACAGTTGAGCATAATCTTCACAAAGGGTGTCTTTCCGGCAATCGGCCGAAGTCGACAGAGTATTGGTAGACTGTAGAGTCCGATGAAAGACGCCCAGCATAGATAGAGGATGAGGAACATTTGAATGACGGCACCGAGAACCCCCATTTTCGAGATGGAGGTAAGGCCGAGTACGAACGGCTCTGCTGGCGTATGATCAAAGTTCACCAGCTTTTTTAGCAGATTTAGGGAGACAAGAATACAAATCAGGCAGGTTAGAACAACCAGTACGAGCATGGCGAACGGATAGAGAAGCCAAGGGACCTTCGCACGGAGCCAAGAAAGAGACAGCTTCTGAACTAGCTTTTTGCGTTCTTCATCTTTCTCTCTAAGCTTTTCATGAAGGGAAGCGGTAATCGATGATTTGGAATCTGAGTGAGAAATGAAGGCATAAAGAAAAAGTTAGTATTGCACAAACAGAATAAAAGAGGCATCAGTAAAACAAACCATTGAGTATTTCATTTTTGTGAGGAATCTTATCCATGGAAAAGACTTTATCAGAAGACTTTCCATGTTCCTTTTTATAATTCTCCAATCGGCTGATTTTTGACATAAGTACGGTCTCATCCATGGAGACGCGTTCATGCTTCTCGGCGGCAGATTGGACCAAATAAGGCCGAGTCATATGTTCATCCAGTAGAACAACCATATTGAGAATGCCGTTCGGAGTACAGACGAGCAGGAGAATGGCCCCAGCAAAAGAAATGCAAGAGTATAGGAAAGGGAAATTCAGCCAAAAGAATGTGAGTTTGATGAGGTTCAGCTGAATGAAGGGAAATAGAACCGAAAGAATGAGAAATGATACAGAGAGTATGATGGTGACTGTGAGTTGTGTCTCGAGAAAGGCTTGAACAAATCGAGACACAAAGTTGTCGGTGCTGCGCGAGAAGCCGGTGGATTCAGCAAAGAAATATGAGAAGGGAATAAATATGAAACAAAGGTTTGAGAATATGAACGTATAGTTCCACAGCTGCTTGATGAGTTTGTCGTTGAGCCACTTCAGGTTGGGATACTGATCTTCCGGATAATGGAGTAGCACTTCATTCGAAATAATAGTCAAAGGCAACAATAGAGAGATGCCGATCGCGATAGCTAGGCCAAACATGCATAGTTTGACAGCTACCCAGTACGTCAGTCGGTCCTGACGAGTGGATGGAATCTGTTTGTTAAGTGAATGAAAAGGAATAGAAAGCGTATTAGAATTTGTAAATAATACTTATAGACTATATTATAGACAAAATAGAGTTAGAGTTAGGAGTAAGTGAATACTATAACTTACTTCATTATTGAGATCGGCGTTTTTGTACTTTGAAATGATGAGATTCGCGATGAAACAGAGCGCGCTGACAAGTAGGACTATGATGAGATTGATGCGAATCACTTCGAAGAACTCCTGGTACTGTTGCTCCAGAATCTCATCGATAGAGTCCTCTTCCTCGCGGAAGAAGTTGGCATAGTCGAAGCCCATTGCTCGCTGGGCTCTCCGATGATGTGAGGATAGCTCTCGTTGTTGTCAGAGTCGATGGCTGGCAGGAAACGAACAGATCTGTCAGGCTGGATGAAATTATGTACATTGAGGGCGATATACGACGACAGACATAAAGAATATTTGATGGGCACACAAATGATAGAATATTCTCTATCGGCCCCAGGCAGAGGATTGAGAGAGCGATGTCTCTAAGGAATAATAAAAAAGATTTGTTTGGTAGTTTTGTTTTCGCTGTTTGTTCCGCTGTGATTATTGTTGTTGTCTCTTTAGTTTGAGAACGCAATAAATGGATAAACAAAATATTGAGAGTCGTGGAAAAAGCTCCGACTATTGATAGTAAAGGACGATATTAGAATGGACGAAAGAGAGAAAGGCCTATAGATTGAGCGAGAGATTGATAGATTGATAAACAGCCCAACAAATTGAATGAAACAGTCAGTGAGACACGAGAGCGATCGATAGCCAGAGTGGGTGGTGGGAGAATAGAAGGGACGAAAGGAGAAAACAAAACAATAGAAGGAAACAATTAGTCGGGCGAAATACAAGTCAACAGAACAGTGATAGACAAGAATAGGGTGCAATAAGTTGTAAGAATTAAAGTTTATTCGTTCATCATACAAAATGCAAAACAATTTCAAAAATGAGGGCTCGAGAGTGGAATTATAAAAATAGAGTAAGAATGAGATAAATCATGGGGGAAAAGCCAAGGGTTGGGAGGGGGAAAGTGCCAGAGAGATAGAAAGAAAAGATGAAGTGTTCATTAAACACATAAAAATAGATAAATAATGAGATAGAAGAATAGAAAAGAGTAGAAAGAGGGGATAGGGAGAGATTGAAGCCGTTTTTACATTTTGGATTG
Source organism: Pyrocoelia pectoralis (assembly GCA_036250285.1). Classification (NCBI taxonomy): domain Eukaryota; kingdom Metazoa; phylum Arthropoda; class Insecta; order Coleoptera; family Lampyridae; genus Pyrocoelia; species Pyrocoelia pectoralis. Next base: position 14,606 of record JAVRBK010000177.1, on the reverse strand, counting down.
TTGTGCAAATTGATGATGACGAGGATCGCTCAGACACGAGTGTTTAGTTGGCTTTGGCATTGTTGACAGCAACATAGTGATAGAAAACCACCAGGAGGAAGAGCGAGACGCCGATGATGTTGGCGAAAACAGCGAGTTGGACGTCGGTGACCATTTTGATTGCTTGGAAAGGGGTGTTTTGGGTGGTGTCTTTAGAACAATTCAAACTTACAACCAAAAGGAAAAGGAAGTAAACAGTTGGGGAGAATGGATGGGTGTGAGTTAACGTGATAGAAGGCAAAGGTTGTTATAAACGACAGAAGTACACGAGACACGGATGTAAGCGAGCGAATTGCGCAATTCGATAGGATGATGCAGAGAAGGATTCACTGAAAGAAAACTTCAGAAATTAGAAATCTAGTGTCAACAAACTACCAACAAAGATGAAAGAATAATGAAGAATAGTGGGGAAAGAATGGAAAGATTTCGAAAGCGCAATACAATTATTGTACACGAGTTCACAACGAACGAGAGACACACACAAACGTAAAAGAAGAGGATTTCAAAACTGTCACTAGGAGCTGAACTGATGATTTCCGAAAGAATCTGGAAAAATCAAGACAGAGAAGGAAAGAAACAAGAGGGGACAGCCAACAGGACAGATAATCCTCTACAAGGAAGATACACAAAGAGAAGGGTTGGAAAGAGAGGAAAAAGCAAAGGAAAAGTGAAAGGGGAGAGGAAAATAGAGAAAGACTTACGCGATCAGTAAACAAAATGAAACGGTAATTTTTCACGAGACCTCAAAGTGTGCAAGAAGGGAGAAGGGAGGGAAGATATCGCTTGACGCGGCACAAGACCCGAAAACTGTTGGACAGGGGGAGAATGAGAGGGAACGAATTTACAACGAAAGAACGAAATATATAAAGATTCAAAACGCGAAGGTGAATGCGGGAGAGAATGCGAGAAGAAGGGAGCGAAAAAGGAGAGATACAAAGAGTGAAGCTGACCGATAGAAACAATAACAAAAACCCTGCAAAGATGACGAGCCTTTCCCAATCGTGCTCTCTGATTGGCTAGCCTTACGGCATGCGTCACGCCATCTCGCGAGCCGAATTCGAATTATCCTCAATTTTTGAATTTCTTATTTTTAATATTAACTTTTATACTACTTACGTTTCTATTAAAAATTGATTTTTCTAGGCAATCAAGAAATCTTCAGTAAGTCCAGTTATATCTGCAAAGGTATTTCAAAACAAAGTATAAAACTGGTGCAAGAATTCGCGATTCGAATCAACAAGTATCGAAAATACACCGATAACTTCCGATTAGTAAATAGCATGAATAACCCGATCGATTAAAAGTGATTTCGAAAGAATTCCCAAATGATTTATTGAAGATATGGAAAAATGTGCAGTGACAGTGGACGTGAGAAAGTTAAACAGCGAGAACGACATGTGAGAGAAAGAGAAAGGCGAGAAAGAGGTCGGTGTGTTTGTGTGTTGTGTCGGTTATGGTAAAGATTGTGTAATTCGTGTCGTGTGTGGTGTGTGAGTGAATTGAACAGTCCAATGAATAATACTACAAATATAATATAAATAAAGGTCAATTTCACGCAATCCCAGTGATGATATCCGTGATGATGAGTAATGAGAATGAAGGTATGAGAAAGAGAGAAGAATTAAAGATAATAAGTTAAAAGTGAGATTGAGAGAAGAGAAATTGAAAGGAATGTAGACAGGTAGCAGCGATAGGTAGCAGGTGGGAGAGAAGAATGTTCTAGTCGATACGGGTGATCTGATTCCATTCTTTCTTCGCCTTTGGCGCAGGGTAAGACGGCGAAGCTCGTGATTTGTTTGCAGAATAGCCGGAACTATCCGACATGGTATCCTCGTTCTCCAACTGCGTACTGTAAAGTCCCTTGCGGGAGAGGATGCCGTCAACGGCAAAGCCTTCGATGATTTGCGCAAATGGGCGCCGATGATTACTATTGTGATGATGATGAGAGCCGGCAGCCGAGGAGGCATATTTGCTTGCAGATCCGATTGTTAGTTCATCAGCGACGACAGGCACCCGCTTATAAATGAGGAAACAGGCCAGACAGGAGCCGAACAATGTGACCTGCATAGTCAATCAGCGATTTCAAGTTCAAGGTGGGCGCGGGTGGGAAGAGCGGCAAGGAGAAAAGCAATAGAAGGGATTAGTTAAAGGAGCCTACAATTTTGAAAGCGGTTATGATAGATCTTTTGGAAAGCGCCATTTAATTGGTTTTTCGTTCGCAGTATACCCTTATTGAAGAGTCATTGCACATGAAGAGCCTGCTTAGTGATCGACTTATGAACATGCAAACAATCACCGCAACCGAAACATACACAAAAAATGGGTGGAGCAATAACCGCAATGTGAGGGTGGGTGTGGGAGAGTATCGAGAAGGCGAGAGCCAGACCATAGAAACTTACCTCGAGCATGACCAACGTGATTGCGCCAAGAACGAGTGTCACTTTCGATGTACAGTAAAAAGCACTGTTCTCTGTTTTACCGAATGAAAAAAAGAAAATCAGAAAAATCAGAAATGCTGTCACTAAAGAGTCTCGTTTAGAGAAAAGTAAAACAAAAAAAGAAGCAGGCAACATATGTGGAAGGAAGAGCAAAGGAATGAATGTTTAAAAATCAAAAAGTAAACAAAAAAAACAAAGGCAAAAAGTAAACGAAAATACGAAACGATTTTTGCCATTGTTCTATCCACCTCCCGCTGGTGAGCAGAAAGCAATGAAGAGCTCTCAGAGGTGACAAGAAACTCTTTCGTAATCGAGAAGAAGAGGGAATGCTGGCAAAATAGGGTAAATGAGAATCAGTATAAAATGGAAACTTACCTTCAAGAGCACTATGCAGGCCGTTTCTAATCGGTTCCGGGCCGTTTGACTTCATCGACTCAACAATAATCTCCCGATGAAGTTCGGTGAGATTGCTTAGTTTGGAGGGCTCTCCCGCTGCGGTTGTGTCACGTCGCCGGCGACGCCCCCAACTGTTGGTGGTCTTGAGCGTGTCCGAGTCGGAGTATCGGCTCTGGTCGCACTGTACAGGCGAGCATTCTTGCAAACAGAACTGCACGTTCACCTGGAACCTCACCACGACATCGTCGGCAAACTTGAATGCATCGAATCGGCCCATAAGTCCCTTAGAGTTGGGAATTCGTTCGAGACTGGGGAAAATGTTCGGGTCGGTAGGACAGCCTTGAGAATCGATCAGCATTATGGATTCATTCTGATTTGTTCCTGACTTCGCGATCAGCTCACGAGCGAAGATACCAAAGACTTCATCATCGTCGAGCTCGATGCGAAGATAGAGTTCATCGCCAAGTCGGGCGCCAGTGATGTCCTGTCCCTCCTTGTCGGTAATTCGTAGACGAATGTTCGGCGACGGTGCAGTAGCGTTCACAATCGATGTCTCCGCAACCGATGGCATTCTACAAGTTTTTTGTTCAAGAGCACGGCCGAAAAACGATAGCGTTTTCCGGGAAAAGTCATCACGAGGTGGCGGTGACGGTCCACAGATGAGGTGGCGGCAAAAAATAAATGAGGGAGCGTTCGAGTGCAGACGATAAAAAAGTAGGAGAAAAGAGAAAAGGAAGAGGAGGAAAAAGACAGCAACAAAACGAATTAGTGAGTGAACATTTAGTGTTAAAAAACTATTTGGAAAGGAATGGGGAGAATGATGAAAAAGAAGAAAGGCGGAAAAGAGGATGCAGGAAAGCGGAAGGTAAACGAGCTAGAATGGGGGTGGAAAGAGAGAGCTAGGAATGAACTTACTCGACCAGAACGCTGTAAGTGTTGCTGATAGTTCGGTTGGTAGCCTCAAAGTGACAGGCAACATTCACAATACGATCGCCTTTGCGCTGAATCATCGGATGATGCTGGATGACCACCATTGAAGTGTACTTTCCGTCCTGTCAACATATAAAGGGTGGAAGGGAGGAAATAAGATAACAAAACAACAAAAGGTTAGAATCTTCATCAAATTCGCACATCCGTCAAATGCGGCAGAAGTCAGAGGAAGAGGAATGGAAGCAAAGCGGGAAAGTGAGTGAGAGAAAAGGAATAAATGAAAATGAAAGAAATATCCGAAAAAGAAAAGTGGGAGAGTGAAGAAATGCATTTTTCTTAGTTCACACAGTTTAGGGGGAAAATATATGAAAATAGTAGAGAGGAAAAGTTAGATAGAGAAATTGAGAATTTCACACCGCCACCGAAAGAAAGGAAAAAGTTGAAAATATTAAAGCACAAACCTCTTCGCGGACGCCACAAGCGGAGCGGGAATTGAACGGTAGCGTTAACATGGTATTAGCCGAGCTCCGGCCCACCGACTCACAATTGACCGGATCCTCTTTAGCATAGAGCCGACCATTAAATGGATCGATTGTATTGAGCGAGACTGTCATCGAGTCATGGTTACAGAACAGTTGCAGATCCAGACACTGAGATCGTTGAAAGTAAGTCGCTCCGGCATGCGATTCTAGACCTTGCACACCTGTTGAAGAGGCAAGAATATCGTCTGAACTGAGCCAGCACTGTGAGGTAGCCACGGCGTAAGTGAACGATCGGCAGACGAACGCACGAGTGCCTTCGCAGAGGACTTTGCATTGTTCCATCGAGAATGCAGTACGAACCAAATCAGCTCGCCGAATGTCCAAATTTTCATAACGCTCAAAATCGCAGGTAACAGGTGTCGGAGGCTCGCCGCCAAGGCCGTGCCTGTGATTGGAGCCTGAGTGGGTGTCGTCTGATTCTTCTGAGTGAAAGCACACTGATTTTCAAAATAATCAGTACTGGAACTGGCTGCAGCGCGGAAAGATGTCGGCTGAGAACGGCGATCTTCCGAAGAAAGTTTACATTGCTGGGTTGCATAATCATATTCTCCGGAACGGCAGATGAACGATCGCTCCTTGAGACACAGTTCTTCACAACGAAGACGCGATGCAACACCCGACAGGATTCGGTTATCGAAACCTTTCAATTCTTTGCCCATGACACGCTCGAAAGTCCATGCCTTTTCACAGGGAGCTGTGGAGAGGCAAATTTTCTCAAAGTAACTAGTCTTCTCGGTAGTGCCAACAATGGAGAGGCCACGTGATAGAGAGTCATAATCATAGCCAAAGCATTGATGTTTGTCATAGTTCAGTAGGAAAGCACGACACTTTGCACCAGCCCGGCAGCGATTGTTACACTCAGCAGTGACGGGAATGTCAGCTTGACCATTGTAAATTGGCACGAACGGTATACCGCGCACTGTTACGCCGGCAATCTTTCGAAGGACATTGTCGTGCCGATCGGACATTGACCTAGAAGTTAAAGGTTATGGGGGAAGAGAGATACCATAAGGCATTTCGGGAGCGAGCGGGAATAAAGATAGTGAAGAAATAGAATTGAAAGAGGGGGAGGTAAAACAAAGAAACGTTAGTTGAAAAATGAGGAAAATAGAAACTTGAGTCATTCTTGGAAAGAGAAATGAAGATAAAGATGTAGAGTAAGTGAGTGGAAATAAAGAATGAGTAAGTTAGCAGGCGAGGGAAAGGGGTGTTAGTGGGCCAATTAACTACTTACTGAGAATGGCTGGAATGGCGGACGCGACAAGAAGTGTGACAAACGTCACTCTGCTGACCGTTGACGAGTCCATCCTTTATGTTACACTATTATTCGCGTATTCTTCACCAGAACACTTACACCGGCGTCCTTCTGTTCGTCTTATTCTTCGGTATTGTTTCGGTGTTTCAATTTTTTTACTTTATGCTCAAATTCTACTTATTCTTGTTCCAAGTTTTTTTAACACAGCTACTCAGCGAGATCAACAAGTTCTCATTCTCAGCAAGAAGACGATCGTTTCAAGAACAGCAGTGAAAGAGGGAAACAAAACGAAATGGATTCTACGTGCGGCCAGATGTGAGACAGGAGCTAGACAAATAAAAAACAGAAATAATAAGAAAAAAATGAGAAAACGATTGAAAGAAAGTATCTAACCAAGAGGGAGAAAATAGCGAAAGAACAAAAATGAAACAAAACATTAAATTTTATAATAGAGAGTAAGAGAAAAGTGATTTATTGGTCAATTTCGGGAGTGAAGTTCAGAGAAGTGAAACCCCGAGAGTAGCAGACTATTGTCACACAGAACTACAAAACATTCCTCAGTGTTGGTGAAGCAACACTCCTAGAAGGATTCTTCTTTCTGTTCCTTCTTTTGTTCATTCAATAGTTGGGTTTCTTGTGTGATAAGTTTATTTGCCTCAAGCCTGAAAGAAAGCTAGTTTTCTTTCTTCTTCTGGTAACAAACCTGAATATTGACAGTTAAAAGACACTTCGTAAAAGGTAACTGGCCACTGGGGGAGGAAGTGGGAGAAGGAGTGAGACAGACGAATGAACTGAAGTGAACTTGAAGACTTAGGGAATATTTAGAGATTGATGAACATTAAACTACAACAATTCTATGAGGCAGAAAGAGAGAAAGGTGGAAGGTGGAAGGAGTACGATACTCGTGATTGCAACTAAAAATGTACTCCACAATCGTGTCTCCAGTGTAAAGATGAGTCGGGCTCGGTTTGATTGTATAGTTCTCAAAGTCTATGACTTTCTGACAGAATAGCGATTAGTATTGTGATCTCTGACCACTGACCACATCTTCTTTACTCTCCCACATTCAAGAATTTTGTCCTTTTCACTCTTTTATTCCTCTTTGTTTAAACCTCTTTCTTCCCATATGTTTCAATGAATCCGACAATTTCGGGCTAAAACTCACTCGCAAACAATAGCTCTCGCTCATAAAGCTCACCTGGACATTTCTTTTTTTGCAGAAATTTTTATTCTTTTTTCTATTCAGTCTTAAGCTCAAATAACTTTCGCCTATTCTTTGTCACGATTCATTCATTCTTTCAGAACAACGACGACCACAACAACAACAAGAAAACAACACACAAAACATACTAAATGAAAAGTGGGAAGGATGAAAAAGAAGAATAAAACGGGAAAATTGTAGTAAAACGTTTCACACAATGAATTGCGCAATTTCACTCTCGTGTGGTTTGTTTGTTTTGTATAACATTTGCGTAGAAGCACGCTAACAATTCAACACAGGGAGAGGGAATAAGAGATTTAGAAGAATCGCAAGTCAAGTCTTAAAATTACTGTGAAATTTTGAGAGAACCTAAAAGAATGATGTTAGTGAAGAGGCTAGGAAAGCGACAAAAGAAGAAAGGATAAAGGAATGTGACGAATTCTCAAATTGACTATCAATGAACAGGTTAGAAGAATAAAAATTCTAGGATAAAAAGTTGTTTTTGGCAAGCATAACATCAAAGTGTTCTCCCGACCAGGGTTGGATGGCTAGGGGTTTTTTGCATTTGCAACATAGTGATTGTCACATGTCCGGAAGGGGGGAAGAAGAGTAGGAAATCAATGAATCGAACGTTTGAAGTTTCGAAACTTTGAACTAATAAAAAGTTACCAAAAAATAAACAAAGGGTTGAATAGGGAATGAATTCCGTTTTTCCTAACTCTCCACACTCTTTTTTCAGCGATTCTTGTATGTGGACACACCCACAAGCCGGGACAAAGAAGTAATTGGCGCTTGGTGTGTGCATTGTGTGAATGTTCAACCGGCGTGAAATTGTTCAGAGACAGGCTGCTGCTTGAGTGAATGAAAGAGCAATCAAACAAGAAGTCAGTGAAAACTAATTTCTTCAAGAACATTCAGTGCATTCTCGGGAGAGAACTAATGGTAGATAAGGCAAGGAAAAGAGAGATGGGGGAGATCTATATTGTGATGTTATACATGACGATGAACGCTCGGAGACTCCCAAACCAAACAGACGCCTGATTGACTTTGTGTCTTGAGAAAAAGATCATTTCAGGGGTTGCCTCATTCGCTTTTCAATCTCCCTCACTCTCTCATTCCTTCCTGAGGTGGGTGGCAGTGCAAATTTCTTCTTTCTCCGTCTCTATCTCTGTTCAGTTGATCGATAAAATTTTGAGCGGTACTGTCCACATATGTCAGACAATACTACTAGCACTCCTTCCGTTAGATTTTCAGCGAAAAACTCACAGAATAGAGTGAAAAGGGTTTCTAGGAAGTGAGAAAGTGAGTGAGAGAACTTGAGAAGAGGCAGTTTCTCTACCTTATGGCTGGATGAGCACAGTCAAAATTCACAAAATTGATATTGTCACCTGTGCGCCATGGAAACCAAGAAGCAACCCCCATGAAGAATGAGGAGAGGAAGCAGTGAGACAGAGAAAGCGGAAGAGAGGGAGAGGGGAAGCATACTATGATACTACACCACAAGAAAAAACAACCAAAAATCAGTTCGAAAGAACAAACGGTGCATCCGTGCCAACAAACCCGATACAGAGATTGCAAGAGAGAAAGACAATCAGTTGAATAACTGTGATCTTGGCAAACATTCTCTCTGGTAGCATTCTTGTTTTTGGGGCACATAAATCAATGGCAGGTATAAAATACGGAACAAAAAGAGATAAAGAAACAAACGAGAGAGAGAGAGAGAGAAAACTTTTGTTCTGCCCCATGTAATAGAGCAGACACACATGGACAACAAAAAACTTCCGAATGATGTAATTCTACAATGATACTAAACTTCAAATCGAGATAGTGGGGAGCAAATAAAAGATCAGTAAACAGAATTTCACTGACTTTGTGACAAGTGACATTCACAGTGATCGATCGCTTCATTCCCTATCTCATCTCTCGTTGGCGATTCGAAATGAAACGATGCAGCCAATCAAAAACTCTCACTAATAATAACTCTTTTCACTTCAATCAAGTTCGGTTCACACAAAAAAAAGCAAACTTCTCAATGAAACCTTTCCGTGTCTCGATAATATCTATAAGTCAATATATTAAATTGCGGAGAAAATTGTAGAGGGAAGAGGAGACTCACCTTTATATTCGGCTTCCCCTCTAAGTGAATTGATCTGAACAAAAACTCACTTGGTGATTAGTTTAAGAGTTTGAGAAGGTTTGATAAAATGAATTGGCCGAATGTATTCTTATATATAAATGAGGTTTCTGGTTCAGATGCCCCCACAGACGAGTGATGTGACCATTGAAGAAAACAGTTATCTTTCTAAAATAGAAGGCAAACAAGTAGATGAAATTTTAAACTGTGTGTTTGTTCCACATAGCTGGAAGTTTCCAGGGCTGGTATTGTACGTTTTCCGGTGGATATTGAAATGACAAAAAAAGTTGAAAATATATAGAGATCAAGTTTAAAAACTTGCAAAAAGAAAATAAAGAATGTATCTCAGAAATGCATAAGAGATTCACACAGAAATGTTGAAAAATTTATGAAAACATTTGAAATGGCGACAGATACAGTCCTAGGGCTGAAAATGAAATGGTAACCCGAATAAGATCCCCTCACAAGCTTTTATATGTGACAACAGGAACATTTTCGTTGACACTGAAATGGGAGCGTTTTTGATTCATATGCAGATTCAAGCGTCGGCGTGTTCTCTTGATGAACGAGAGAGAAAGCTAGCTTAGCAGAACAATAGGGCTAAACTGTTCCAAATGAAACACTGGACACTGGGTTTCATTCATTTTGGTTGACCTGTTGCTCACTTGGGTCTACACTGAGTTTTGCTTTCTTGCCGTTCTCTGCCTAGACCGAGTGTCTTCTTTATGTTCTTTGTATTTTCAAGTTCTCTTTCATTGTCTATGTTTTCATATTTTTCAGTCGTCTTATTCCCTCAAAACTCTCGTTCCTTCATTAATTAGTTCGAGATTTTAGAGCTTTTTCAAGTGGTTGAAATTTTCAAAAAGTGTAAAAAAGTCCAAAATAAAAAAATTCTGGTTCCAGTGTCAGGCGAAACAGATTTATTATCGGAAATCAGTAAGGGTTATCGATATTTGTGCTCGATTATGTTTAATGTAAAATTTAAAATTTTTGAACCACATAGAAGAATAGTAAAAGTCGTGAAATTATTAAAGATTTCGAAAGAGATGAAAAATATAGTCGAATAATGAGTCTGTGAGTATGATAAATGTAGTTGCTGTCTTCAAGTCTAAAAATTCATGGATCACTCTCCAGTCAAGTTCTTGACAGACTCTATTCGTCGGTTTAGCTAACTCAATGAGTTTACAATTAGAGCAAACATGATACTAAAGGGGGAGAATGTTAGAGAACTAAATGAAATTTCAAGTAAGGCACACCAAAAAAGCTTAGGTATTGAATGAACAGTTAGAAGCACGTAACCAGAGCAAACATACAGGTAAGTAAGTAGTCGTCATCGTTTTTTGTTTTCTTTATCTACTTTCTTATCAGGCAAAGAAGAGATCATTTCGACATCTTTGCACGAACCTGGTTTACGAAGAAAGGAGACGATCAAAGAGAGAATACTACAGACTGACACGCCAATTACTGCAAACGCTAACAAACAGCTCGCCATTGACATCGATTCAGCCCTGGTTTTGTTAGAGTAACGCACACACACGCATTTTTGCTTTCCTTCTCTCTCCGCATCTCACCTTATACACTTGTAAACAAAACCAAAGTTCACTGCACCGGTGTGCAAGATAGATAAGATGAGCAAAAAGACAGAGATAAACATAGACGAGCAAGTGACAAATAAAGAAAATAGCGGGAGAGCTGGGAAGGAGTAAACCAGTGCACGTGATCGGCAAACATTTTACGATCATTCACAAAATGCACTGTCGGAACGCCCACTCGATTCTCCTCTAAACAAAACAATTCCTTGGGAATTCGTCTCGACAGAGTATCACTATTTTGGGATACTTTTCATTTCAGAAATTCTAATAACTCACATAATCTGAATGTTCAAACTATAAATAAAATTCGCTCATACATGTGCTACTTTACTACAAAACGACGTTTATATGGAAGAGCTCTCCAACTGTCAAGATCATAAATTTATTTACTCACTCGCTTAGCCTTCAATTGCTAATGTTAAAAGTTAACGAAAATTCAAGCTCTTTGAATAGAGAGCAACTGTCTTGAATAAAAATTTCATGCAGATTCTACATTCCCTCCAATTTATTCTCTAAAAAAGTTCGAAATGAAAGCAAATCATAGAAAAGTCATAAGCTTTTTTGAATGAGAATATCGTTCAAGTTCATGTGTGAAATATGTCAGCTTTGCCATTGACATCGATTCAACTTACTTACGATGGTTAACAACGAGCAAATGTGAGAAAAAGAAAGAGAATGTAAGCTTAGTGAAATTAAGACAGCTGAACAGTAGCTCTCTGCTAGAGAGTCTCTAGACTGATTCGTTATCTCTAAAGAAGAGAAGCCGTTTATTTTAGTTAAAGTTTAGGTGTTTCTCGCACGTTCGGAAACATCTTAATTCAGTAAGTAAGAAGGGGAAAACACTAAGTGAGTTGGCCAGTATGGTCAATTGTTGTTTATGCTGTTCTTTGTTCGGGGGAAACATTCAAAGCAAGGAAACTCATTTAGATGATCCTTTCGGGTGGTGGATATGTTTGAAAGTGTCGCGCTAACTAGTGCTCGTGCAGTCAATCTAAATGAGTGCCAAATGAGTGCAAACTGTGATACCTGGTGGTCTCCTAGACCTAAACGCTCTCTCCCACTTACTGAGTTTCGCTCATCAAGACATCATTCTTGCAAATGGGTGTTTGGGTCAAGTTGGGGTCATTTGCACGATGTAAACAAGGCGGATTGTAAATTAGTCAGCTGAAAACGATTCACACTTACCGATGGAGACACTGAATAGAAGATGGACTACTGGTTGACCAAAATAAAACGCGTTTTCTTGGAGGCTCCGCGAGTTTGCTTCGTGTAAATTTGAAGCGTCGGCTTGGAGACAGAGCGATGACGCGCGCCAAAATTGGACAAAAATGACCAGAACGGGATAAAGAAAAGTGAAAACGGTGGTACGTGCGGACGCCACCGAACGGGATAAAGCGTAGAAGAAAACTGAAAAACAGTCTCAAACAAAATGGAAACACTTGACCGGGCAGTGATGAGAAAAGAAGAAAGACTGGACAGCACTTATAGGAGGGAAGAACGCACTTGAAGAATTGACACTCGCTGGCGATCACGTTCACGGTTGACAGTTGCAAGAGAATGAATGATAAAGAACGAAAAATGGAACAGAAAATGGAAATAATACAAATATGAACCAAGAGAGAGAGAGAAGCGAGGGAGGGAGCGGAAATGGCGGGAGATAGAAAGAAGCTTAAAAAAAATTGAGTGGAACCAACAAAAAATGAATGATATGTGCGGATAAGTTGGGCGATTGTTTGCTGAAGAAATCGTTTTCTCCGTAGAAACCGTTATATACGCCAAGGAATAAAGAAGTAAAACCAAAATTACACAAGATAAAAAGCGGTTAAGGTCGAGAGAAAGAGTGGTAGGATAGAATTGGAGATAGCGAAAAAGAAAAGGCACAGTTGGTAGTCCGCTCAAAGAACAGTTTAAATCATAACTGAAGTGAGATACAAGTCTGTTCATGACTTCTTATACCCGTTCGACTGTTCGGGATCGTTCTCGCCGGGCGCCACCGTCAGGAAAGCTAGCGCATCGGCATGCAACAGGTATAACAAAACCGAAAGAGAGAAAGAGAAAGCAAGACAGTTAGAGGGAGAGAGAGAAAGAAAGAAACCACAAATGTTTGAAGCAATAACGAAACAGACACAGCTGTCATCCCAGGCAATACCACGGAGAGAGATAGCCGCCAGAAGTGAGAGGAGAGATAGAGAGACTCGCCGAGAGGGTCAAGGTGAAGGCTGTTTTGTGAAAGACACTCCAGGAAAAGGGACATTCGTAAGAGAGAAAACCCTTTTGAGAAAAGGAACAGAATAGTTTGGAGATAAGATGAAGGAGAGAATGGAAACGGAAAGAATGATAGAGAATGGGAGTGAGGGAGAGACAGTAGTCGACAGTCAGCAACCTGTGACCGCGTAGACCTCGACTCCATGCCGGAATCGTTTCGGGCGGCCTGTGACCTGCAATAACTGAACTGCAAGTTGTTCCGTTTTCTCCCGCTCTTAGAATTGGTTCACTTTGTATAGCTTTGCTAGCACCTAAAAACCTACCGTTGGTCGAATTTCTATTCATTGTTACCGTTTCTTTTCCTCCCCTCCCCGCTTCTTTCCTCCCCCTCTTCTATCTTTCTTTCATTTTCTCTCACTCATTTTTCTGACCAATGAATTGTCTAACAGTAACTGCGGGAGAAACAACAAAACTCCCTCTCTTTCCCTCTCCTTCCCTTATTCGCAGAATAGAACACAAAACCGTATTTTTCAAACAAAACTCTTTTTATTCGCTCTTCCTCTCACTCTGCAAGAAAGTAGTCTAAACAAACCGATTCGTGAGTTCCATGTTCGCTTCATTTTTCCCGTACTTCGCCACAACCAAAAGAAAAGAAAAAACTTCAGTTGTTCGGCTCCGTTGGCAGGATGAGTTTTGTTACTTCGAGGGAGGGAATGAGTGAATAAGTGAAAGAGAGGCTCGCGATGGCAGAAGTGTTGTGTTTTATGGGTAGGAAGAACCTTTAAAGCCACTATTTGTATTGCGCCATCAGTCCTTTCAGACTGGACAGAGAAAAACGACAAAACTTTTTCAATGCGAATTTTTAGAAGGATGTTTCTGGTGAGAATACTGATACTGAGATAAAGGAATAGCGGATAGAAGTGTGCAGGAGGAAGGTGGAGAGATTGAGAGAACTAGTGCCAAAAAACCGCAACCTTTTCTTGTTGAGATTGGTCTGTGATTGCGTCTGTTCGCTATGAGAGAATGCGAAGATGCTCATCAAAACCACAGCTTTCGAAATCGAAACAGATGGTCAGTGCGCAGTAAAGTATTCCCAGAATGTATTACAAATCCGTTTCCCCCCTTTTCCATAGCCGTCCTTTCTCATTTGATTGCGGAGAGTGCAAAAAAAGTTTGAAAGGAAGAGATATTCCAAGTGTCCAATCAAAACCTAATCACGAATTCTGTACTTGTTTTCAATCAATTGAAACAAATCAACTTTACCTGGAAAAACTAAAATTAACAACAGAACCAAAAGAATGGAAGAATGAGAGAGCTTTCAAAAGAAAAAAAAATGAGTACTTTAAAATAAATGGCTCATTTTAGAAGAAATCTAAAAAAAAAGATTGAAAAAGAATAAAAGAGCAGAGAGCTCACGGTAAGGAGAGACAGATTGAGAGAGAAGAAGCACATAAACTAACCGTTAGCGAGAGGAAAAAGTGTAAAAAATCTCAAAGATCATAAAATTAAAAAGGAACATTTATTCGCTTTGTACGGAAAAAGAGAAGCGTTGTGGAGCATTTTGTGTGAGCGAAGAAGAATAGCAATTGACCACAAGTGCGGTCAGTTCAATTCAACAATACAAAGCTTTTTCGTTCACTTTGCTCAAGAGAGGGAGAGACAATTGTACAAAATAGACATTTGAATGTTGCTGTCTATCAATGCCTCTCTGTCTTCCATCTTCTTCTTGGTTTCATTCTGCTTTTTCATATTTTCTCCCTCACTCTCACACATCGTTCTATTTTCTTTACCAATCACTCCCCTTATTCTTTCCCGTCGTTGCCCTTTCCGCCAATACCGTTGTTTCCCCCGTCGGAGAAGTCGGAAATGTATTC
>JAVRBK010000176.1:0-23457 GCA_036250285.1 Pyrocoelia pectoralis | reverse complement strand
ATGGAAAAAAGACGACAGCGGTAACTTAATATGCGTTCTAACAGTATAATTAATAGAATTCTTGTAGCGAACAATGTTTTCCAGTGAACAGTTTTCCAGTATTAACCGATGAAGAGAACGTTCTTATGCAAAATCTTCTTCGAATGTAAGTATAAATACATAGTTCAATTTGCATTGTACCAAATTTCAGATACCGTCAAGATAAACCGAAACCAAATCCCAAACCTCCCAGGCGCCGGAGTCCAGCATTGAAAGTGAGAAGTTCTTCGGATAGATCTTCCAATCGGATGGCAATGAAAGTAAAGATATTGGTGCATTTGGAAATACATCTAATGCTAACGTCATTCTGTCATAACTTTGCCTAATAATAGCGGTGGAGATAAAACCGAATCCTCTGTTGGTCACAAGAAGCGATACTTAGAAACGTAATTGTCAAATGAAAAAATTAGAAATTTCTATGCGTAAATTGCACGTACTAATGTGTCGGGTTCGTAATTTTATGTAACTGAGTAATATATGTGTCATCCTAGAGAAGAGTTTGGAATATGCCTTACAATTACTAAATTTCAGTTTGCAACGCTGAAGAAATGTCAATTTAGGTTAATCTTTTTTGTCTCTTTATTTGGCTTTAAAGGCAATCACTAATATTCGTTTGGTATATTGGGTCTTACGAGGTTTCTTTTACAAGGTGCAGGACCTTTTGTTTGTCATTCCAATATTCCGCAAAATGCATGTTCCTGGGGTAACTATTTTTGCTTGAAAAGTTCTTTGTAATGGACGGACTTTATAGATCATCTCTAAAATGGCCACATCTTCCACTGTTTAATAAAAAATAATGCTTACAAGTGTTACCTCGCAGACTGTGGCATCACATGTACCGAAGTTTAAACGTGAATGGGAATACAAAATAATTATATGACATCATACTTTACTGGCACTGCATAGGGAAGTGATGACATGTTCTCTCGCTATCCCACTATATTGTGCTATGCCGATTTCGAATATAAAATGGTACCTTTTTTTAATTATTAATAAAAATCCCTTCAATCCTATTTTTGCTTTTATTACCTATACATGTGTGGATATCATCGAAGTATTTACTTAGGTGTCTGCTGAAATTTGATTCAAGTTAAACAATTCTATTTCTGTATAATGGCTAATGAAGATGGTAATAATGGTCCTTCTACAACTTTAAGTGAAAGGCAGTTGTGCATTCAAAACAACATTAATGTGACAACACCACAGTTTGAACCAAAACTTTCGATTATTCTCTGGAACGCTTGGAATTCTAGATTTCATCGCAGCAAGGGCGAGTGAGCTGTAGCTGTATGTGCTGGAAGGCAGAAAAATATCGCACTCTTCGTGACACATTAAAACCTAAGTCTACATCAGACAAATACAAGTCAAAAGATGCATAATACCTAGCAGACAGGTATAAGTTTTATAAGCGTTGTCAGCTACCGAATGAAAATTTAATAAATGTTATATCTACCATAAAGAGTTTATCGGTAAATTTTAACTTTGGGAACTATTACAGGAAGAGGGAGAAGTTAACTTTTGAAGATGCAACAAAAATCGTATTGGAAATGGAGGCTGTAATGCAAAGCGCCAAACAAATAAAATCAAGCGAGTCAGAGGTTTCTGTAATTGCAGGACAGTCCAGTCGTAGTGACAGTAAAAGTCAAGGAAGTCAGTCAAACAAACCCCTCAGAAATCAGTCAAGTGGTAAAAGTCAAAATTCGATAAGTTGTAAGCTGTGCCATTAACACATGATCCTGCAATGTGTACTGCTTTTGTGAAAAAATGAATTTGATTTTCACGTAACAAAATGGGATGTACTTCCGTAATACGAGATACGAAAAGCTCTGTTACTATCCTTCCAAACAACTTTTATAAAAAAGATCATTTAGCACATTTTTGCAGGATCATTCCACACAATGGGTGTATAACAGTTACTAACAAGCCAAAGTAAATATATTTGAATTTTGTGAAAAAAATATGTCGAAACACTTTATTAGGTACTTATCATACTTATGCCGCAATTTTAGGTCGTGATTTAATGAATTTAATTTGGCGTTCTTAGAAAAACTATTGTTAAAATATAAATTTGAAAAATCACAAAAATTGAAATCAACGTTTCCTAATGCATTTATACAGAACGGAAAACCTATAAATAATTTAAGGTTAATTAAATTTAAAAGTTGATGCAAAGCAAGTTTTTTACGATATGATTTAGGAAATGAAGTTAATGTAGAATTACTAGTAGATAGGTTCGAGCCCGAAGGTATTATTTCAAAAACCAGTATAGTCCCTAGTTTTTATTTCATCTAGGATATAGTCAGTGGGCTAGTCCGATAGTGATTGTGTAGATTTAAAAAAACTGCAATTTTCCTGACTTCAGATTATTTGATGGTTGTGAGTATTATTATCGTATCGATAGGTATGTATTTTAGCAGCTAATTGTAGATAAAGGAAGTAGAGATGTGCCTACTGTGAACACTCCAAAGGAGCTATTATTGGGTTGTCGTCTTAATGCTGCTATTTTCCAATCAGTTAAAGGTAGGTATTGCTATTCAACCTGTTGCTGCGTATTATGATGTTGATGATATTTTACTGGGAGGCAAGGATTTAGAGTCGTGTAAAGCTGTGTTGTATCATTGAATAACTTATTCAATTCAAGTTTTAACCAGGTTAAATGATTATAATGTAAAAACAAATTGAGAATGCTCTTCTAGCATTGCCAGACCGAACAAAATTGCAGGCAAATACCGCGATAGTTATGCTTATGACGAATATAGATGGTCACACAATAGTCACGACTAAGCTTGCTTTTCAATGCTGTATCAGAATCTGAAGTCAGAATTTTAAAATTCCTTAACACAGAAAAGCCACACACAGACACTACACCGAACTTTGAAAAGAGTGTATTTTTCGTTCAGTCTTTAGACTTTTTAGTTTTTAAACTTACAGATAAAGGAAAAATGCCTTGAAATAAAAAATTTTAAAAATTCAATTTGCACCAGTTCCTAACGATATTATACCTACAATATGTTATCCTATGTGCCCTGATTTGCTTGAACCGTTATATGTATTATTGTTAAGCAAGGATCAGTCGTAGGTGTGGCCTGAAGAATATCATAAAGTATTTGATAATAGTAAGTCATTGTTAGATCTATTTGACTCTAATAAATCTATTCCACTTATCGTAGATAGTAGTGTGTAGTTATAGTGGTGGGACCGTTCTTAGTCATACTGCTGATGGTATATAGAATGTCCAATTGCGTTTGAATCTGCAGCACAATTCTCAAGCACACAAGGAAGCCTTAGCTATGGTACGGAGTTTCATAAGTTTTTGTATAGTCGAGAGTTTATCACTTACACTGACAAAAAGTCAGCCAGTAATGGCTTCATCAAGATTTATTAAATGGCCAATTTTATGATCCGCGTACCGATACGTCAATGTCATGTCACGATTGCCAAGTTCTGAAATGGTCTCTAAACCAAATGTAATTTGTAGGATATTTGGTCTTGTTTTAGTTTTCCAAAACTGATTGTATGCGATAATGGCTCCTCCTTACACTTCTTATGATTTTAAATATTGTTGTAGAAATAAAAATATAAAGCGTATGTTTACCGCACCATATAATCCGCAGTCAGTTTAGCGGGAATCTGTTATATGTATAAAGCATTTTATGTCTCACGTAAAACAGTTTTGTCTTTAGATCATAAGTCGAGTGTCTATATGTGCATCGCGCTACTGCAATTTCAATTACGGGTACATCTCTAATGTCAAATGAATAATTTGCAGACTCTATATTATAGTAGAAACGTCGTCCTAGTAATGGTGAAAATATTAAAATTTCTGAATATAATGAGGAGGATGTAGTGTTAGTAAATGTAAAACATTTAAAAGTCATATACAGTCGTTTGAATTTCTAGTTAAAGTTAAAATAAGTCATTGTTTATTTGGTTCAATTACGTGAAAGTGCAACAGTAAGAAAAGCTCATGTCAATCAAATGAAACGGTATAATAAGTCATAAGCTCAATCACAAGAATTTAGGCATAGAGAACATAATGCTGATGATTAATTTATGTAAGGAATTTTTTTTATAATGTGGCCTTGTAATGCACTATTTGGATTATTTTCTTAACGTTATGGCATGAACAATATATCAAATCAACTTTATTTTAAACTATTGCTGTTTAAATGAATTGTATTTGTTGTTCCTTTCTATGCCAGTAGTTCCTCTGTACCTTCAATTGGAGTATCGTACAGATGAGCTTTCATCACACCCTTAAGAAAGAAGTCTAAGGGGTTTAAATCTGAAGATTGGACGAGTCTGTCTTTTCCCAGCCATTTGTTAGGAAATTGGATATTGCTATTGAAACTGAGCTGTCTCAGTTGTAGATGGGTAGATCCTTCTAGCACGATGTCCATTCGTATTAACAAAGGCTATTTTTAAGTAAATGGGGGACGCCCCGACCAAAGTGCTTCGTCTGTGAAAAGAAAGTAATTAGAGAAATTTCTTCTTGAAATTTTTAGATTAATTACCAGCTGCAAAAGTGTACCCTGTATTGAAAATCGACCTCTTTGAGATATTGTACCTTCTGAAGATAACAAGGATGTCACGTAAAACCCTCCAAACTGTCAAGTGACGAAGTGACTCCAAGAATCCTATCAACAGATCTTGTACTTGTTGTTCGGCTTTCAGCAAATTTAAAATCCCGATTCTTCACCGCTCTTCATGAATTTTGCGGCAATGCCAATCACTTCAAAACTTGCATAACTCCGGGTCTTCTAAAAATGTACGTCGGTGCACCATAAATCAATCAAGGTGAAAGCTTTTTTATTTTTTAATAAAGCAATTATTTGTGTGGAACAGTTTCTATAACAAACAGTGGCGTAACACTTTCTCTCCACTTGAATCTTACTATGAACAGTGTGTTATGTCTATGTGCAATAAATAATACAGTATTGTGCAATACAAGGAATGTAGAATGTAAAATTCATAGGTCGAGCCTGCCAGGTTTCTTTGTAATACGCTGTAATCTACGTAACTGAATATTATTTTAGAATCACCAAGTTTACGGATATGATTTGTGTATCTTTTGAAAGTCTCTCCGTCGCCGCGTCTGTTTCAATTAAGTAGTATAATTATTTTCCTAGAATTTGTTTTAATTTTCCAAATTGGTATTTGGAATTTTTAGAACTGTAGTCCTGATAAGCAATTCGGTCATTTCCCAATTGTTTTCTCTGACTCTAGGAAATGAAGCTTTTATAAGATCTAAACGTGATCGGATTTCTCGACCGTACATTTGATAAAATGGATTTACTTTTGTGGAGTTTTTCTATAGTTGAGCAACTCCCTCTCATGGTCAAATTCTTCAATAATAACGCGACGAAAATGGAAATTGAAGGAGAGATTGACAAAGTCGACGAGTACCATGAAGTATGCCATCGATAAGATTAATTCTTTCGTTCCGCCACCGACGCTATCGGAGACTAGTTATCATGCTGCATAAGAATCCCAAAAATGACCTTTAGACTTTCGAAAGTCGAAATTCAACGGTGAATTAAAGGAATGACTGTCACTATCCATGAAGCCTATACTTGTTCCTAAAAGACTACTAAAACGAACCCTTCTTTGTGTACCAGAAGGGGTGTTCGACCTTATTCGAGTGCCCTTGAAAGAACTTATTCAACGCGGATGGTTGATATGCTGAGGCTGTATTATGGGAGGTGAACCATTCAAGTCATATTACAGTGAAACTTCTTAGAGGAATGCTAGAGTCGCGCCCATTTCTGGTATGACGATACCGGGTATGGAGTTGATGATATACAAAAAGATGACCTTTGTGGGTAATAGGGCGAGCGGAACTCTGCATTGGGTCACTACCTACACTTATCAGTAGCAATCAACCTAATCTGATAATTAAAAAATTTGACTCTGCCATAAAGACATACGCACAAGCACATGTGCGCCTTCAAAAAAAAATCACTTTTCACTCATCATATGGTATCTAATTCACGTATCAGTAGCACCCCTCTCTTTCAACCCCAAAGTTCCTATTTATAATACAATGACGAGAACAGTGGTATTGTTTTGTAATGTTTTAATACATATAGCTAGATAACTTTACCATAGACTATTGCTTATAGATATTGTCTGAAGGAAAATTCAATTTTTTTGTGAATTTTTCTTGTATGTATGTATTTTACCTTGCGCGTGTGAGGGAAGGTGAAAGTCAAATTTTTCCATTATCAGATGAGGTTGATTGCTACTGATACGTGAATCGGATATCTTATGACATGTATAATTAAGAAGTCAGAAAATATTTTGAACAGAAAGTGGCCTTTTGGTGAAAATCAAAATTTTCAGCAGGGGTAAGTTTATACATATGTATACTATGGACACTATGGTGCCACTTAATTGTTTTATTTGTCCCAATATTTAATTACTTGTATGTAAAAATTAATTTGTAGCATTTTAAGTTGTTTTAGGGCTGGTCAATTTTATTTTACAGCTCCTTTTCTTGAATTTAATACAAGTTAAAATTTGGATGAAATTTATGGTTAACTTCAGATCACTCTTATGAATTACTAACTGATACAAATGAGCAAAGTCAGAAAGATTTATTTAGGGAAAAATATGTTAAAACAAGAAGTAATTGATAGGAATGTAGTAATAAGTGAAAAATGTAAAGGTAGCGAAGAAAAATGTCAGTACTAATAGAAGTGGTAGAAAAATTTACAAACCGCTGTTCCTAAATGAATATGTTCAATTTTAAGATGAGCAATGTTCAAGTGTTCAAATACAGAAAAATCGATTCCTTCTTATGCGAAATTTTGATTGAAATGTAGATTATGATGATTACAGTGGAAACTTCGTGATCTAAACACAGTAACGCTATGAAAAGTTCACATCGTAAAAGTGTACACTATACGACATTCGCCATAAACTCATGAGCAACAAAGGAAATAATTAAATAGGGAGAAAGGGAAGAAGAGAAAATGTCAATTCCCTACATTGAATTTTTCAAAAGCACTCCTTCAAACCGAAATTAGCGATACAATAAATGGTAAATCGCGAAGTTAATTGTTAATAAATTAGAAGGAAATTCTTCCGGCCGAGATAGAAAAGTGAAAATTTCTTTTAATTTTGGCCGTAATAAAAGTAAGTTTTTACTTAAATCGTTTTCATTCGGGTTTGCGTTATACGACTACGACCTCTATAAAGGGATTATTTGCATACCATTCACAAACGAAAGGTTGCATCAAGATTCATGCATTTGTCGATTGTTGGGAATTGAGCGTGCGGTAAAGAATAAAAGGTGATTAATTCGACGTAATTTTCAATAAGTGAGTTTGTAATAATAGATTTATTAATTAAATTTCGTATAGCGTACCTTTCGAGTTATCATGATATCTGCAAGTGCGAACATTGCCATATCTCTTAAATTAAGTATCGCAGAGATTGACGAGCGAGGCCGCCGAAATTAAATCGGCCAATCTGGGGGTGCAGGCCTAGCTGCTGGCAACAGACTGTACCGGCTAAATTGGTTTGTGTGTTTTATGACTGTGTTTTAGTGCCTTGCCCGCGCGCGCCTTGGATTGCGATTGGGTTAACAGGACTAAGGAGAACGGTGTTGTTATGAAAGGATCAGTAGTGCGATCAGAACGTTGTTCTACTTACCCTTTCATATCCTATTATAAATATTTTCCTTTTACTGGCTTTCGAGATAATTACTTTTTACGCTCAATCTGGATTGGTGATTTCGTTTTCACCTGAACTTGTGACGGATTTCGTTTGACTACCTTTTTGTAATCACCGACATTTGCTTATATGCCTATTTGCGTAACCGATCTGGAGCATAAAATGCCATCGGATTCAAAGGTTTTTCCAATACCGGCGTTAAAAGTGTACCACTTTGAATAACACCGACCATCTTAGACCGTTGAGGTGCGTAGGGTGTATGTGTGCGGAGTAAGGAGGGAGAGAGTGTAAAAATAAAATAAGAAAATTCAATCTAGTAGCCCTACGCAGCGTTTAGCGTGCATGCGGGAGTTGCTTGTCCTATAGGACTTGCAAGACTCTCGGGGACCTTAAGCGTCTTTAGGACTTTTGTTCAATGCCAGCTTTTGCAATATCAATTTTAACGTAGTTAAAAGAGAGGAAGGTTAAAATTTAAGTGCAACTTCAACTTAAAGGTGAAAAAATTTTACATTTGAAAAACTTTTTATAAACGCGCTGCTGGTGTATGGGAATGGCCATTCGAATTGCATATGGAAATGGGGAACTTTAATATGAATGCCTCTTGCATTCCTGAGGTTAACGTAGCCACAGACCTATGAAAAGGGGAGAATTTCGTTTACCAAAGGTTTTACCGGCTCATTCATACTGGATTACGTGACAACTTCGAAATATCTTATTTGATTTTACAATGGAACATTACAAAATAAGTAAATAAGCGAAATATAAACCGAAAGCTTTTTATGGGACGACGAAAAATTCTTTTTTTTTTGGTATGGCAAAAGCAAAGGAGAATTAAAGCTGTAATAAAGTCCTCAGTTTTTTAATTTCAAAAGCAATTCCTTGGTAATTGAATTTCAAAATGCATACATTTATAGGAAGCAAATCTTTTAAATGATTGAAATAGTCAAATAGAACAGAAACTTGTAGTGCTACGGTGCTACTATACCGAATGCATGAATTTGGAGCCACCTCACTAAATGTAAAAATGGCTCAGCTGTGATAAACAGAACTATGAGGATGATTTAATGGACGGACGAGATAAATAGCTTGAATTATTTTATTATTTTTCAATGTCAACGCACTTCGAACAGCGATTCCGAAATGACAACCTGAAATCAAATTTCCCCTGAACAATGAGACTCGTGTGAGAAGGCGCATTATCGAGTTGGACAGCCCCGATGTTTCCTACTGTTGACTGCCGTTTTGATTCTGGAGTATAATAGTAGGCCATGTTTCGTCGACAGTGGTCAGAATTTTTTTTTTTTTTGTCAGAATCCCATAACAGCGGCCCTCATCCTGTTGACAGCTTGGACATGCTTAATTCAACGTTCTGCTGAAATCTCTACGATCCTAGTTATTTCCTCAATATTTAATCTTCAGTCACTCAAAACGGCAGCAGATCGATTATTAAGTCTGGTATTACTCGAATAGTCGAATACTACTGTTAAATCGAATCCAACTGTTCCAACTAGTCTAATATTATTCTGATTACTTGAATTATATTCGAATTATTCGGATTATCCAACATCAGTATAATATACCTACATGTTACATACATGGTGCCACAAAATGATTGGTTATAAATTATTATCCCACAATTTCTAGGGATGAAAATAAGTCGATTTGAACTAATTTACGTATGTAGAAGCAATAGTGCACTCAACAGAATGATGTTACGGGGTGTTAAAGTTACAAAGTAAAACCGCATTTTTTAATGATACGTTAAAACGGTTCAAGATTTCTTCGTGCAAATTTATATGGGTTGTTAGTACGCAACAATCAATGAAACGAAAAAAGCAATATTACTTCTCTCGTTTTTTGTAGGTTTTGAGGGTGTCTCTTCATGAAGGTAGAATTAGTCTAGTTGAGGCACCATTCCTGTAAGGTTAGTGCTAATAACTTAAGTTATTGATGCGTATAGAGATGCTTGGAGATCCACTGTTCCTAGTCAATAAGAAAAGCTAAATGACTGAAGACATTCGCGCTAAGGGGATAAGGTTTCAACAATGATACTAGTAAGAAAGTATGTCCCTACAAAAACAAATCTTTATATACAGAAACGCCTGATTGGCTTGCAAAGGGGGCTTAGGTTTAGACTTCTCCAGAGTACGATTAGTGAATGGGGCAACAGGATGATTGGATCTTCAAGCTTGCTTATGACGGTAGTACTCCAATGTATAGAGTGTCCTGGGAATGTAAGGGATACCTCGTAGAGCTAGGAGGAGAGATGCTGTTAGTGGCGTTTTCATTTTTAAATTAAAATGTAAATGAAAAAACTTACCATTTGACGCCAACTGTAATCGCTTGGTTGTGTGTACTCGAAAGGATCATTTCGCTGCCTACAACAGGAGATCATCTACCAACTCTGGCTGGAGCAGACGATGTTCACAGGACGAGAGATCAGAGCAAGTTCTATAAAAGATTCTGAAACATAATAAATGACATCTATATAAAATTCAGTTTCTCAAAAATTGAACGAGATGATAATGATTGTAGTTCATAATTGTTGTGAAATAAGTAATCAAAAAGCTACGAATAATCAGAACTAACTTTTGAACGTCTGTTTCCTTCATCAGGTGTTGATACTAGTTCGATACGAATCCGCGATACATCACGAAAGTCACAACATCCTAAAAATTGCAAGATTGGTCTATTATTTTTCCAGATCCTACAATTGGGTCATTTTCCTTACCAGTAAATTTAAATACTATTAATTCATCGTCAACGGAAATTATGGAAAACGACCAATGTTAGGATGTAATCCTAGTTCAAACATTCCTGGAGGATGGACTGGAAGAAGGGGTGCCATGATTCAAGATCACCAGATTTGAACGAATCCTCTTGATTGCTTTCTACGTGAAGGACTTAAATAAAACAAGCATCAAAAGGCGCAAATTCTTATAGAATTTTAATTTCAACCAACTTCAAATCTGTAACTAATTATGGCATGTAGTATATAAATATATATGTATATAACTACCCCCCCCCTCCCCACCTCAGACACAACCACACCTGATTCTGAACAAATGAGTCATTGTTTTTTTTCCACCCTTAAGAGAAATGGGAGTGGAGAGGGTGACGGACAATTTGTAAATCACGAAAAAATGTTAGAGGAAAAAAAAGTAAAAAAGATCGTTTTTCTGCGGACGTGCAATTTTCCCCCTATCCACCCCCAAAAAAGGGGTTGCAGTTGGGGGTGAAATTTGCAATTTGAGTATCGTTTTTTATGGAGAATCCAAAAGTAAAAAAATAGGTGTTCCCATTTAAGTTTTGAAAACTCACCCCCGCCCCACCCCACAGGAGGGGTGAAGGTGATGTTTACGTATCATGACTCAATAGGTTTCAACAAATAAAGGAAACGTATTTTTTTCTTTTTGGAATTGGACGTGTCGTTCTCGAGATATTAAAGGGTGTATATGTTGACTTTAATGGCGTCCCGACGGCGAACGGGTGATCCGATCAAAAAATTTACCAGCGATTTGGAATCAGTGAAGAATTTCCTATAAGATGACACCACTTCCAGCTTTCTAAACCCTGTAACATCGACCAACGCACAGACACACAGACACACAGACACACAGACATCCGGACGAATTTAGTAACCAACTTTTGAAGTTGGTTGATTAAATCGAAAATGTATGTCACCCAACCTGAAGCCTTAAAAAATTTACGGAACCCCATTACTAATTAATGTCAAAAAATTACTGCTGATGTTCTCTGGAACGTCTGAAAGTACCTTGAACAGCAGGTGTATAGTTCTGTACTGCATGAGGTGGGTGGCGGATATTTTCATCATTTAATAAGGTAATATGTAGTAAATGTTCTGATCTACAAATCATTTCTCGTATACCTTCCTGATCAGTTGTAGAAATTGTAAAAATCGCAATATACAGGACTTTTTTTTGGAAAAATTCGGAAACTTTCTTTCGGACAGGAAGATTTCGATGTTCGGAACGTTTAGGATCTTATGCTCGGAGTGGAGCTCCCCTAGAGGCAAAATTCTATCGAGCGTGGAACTGTTTCAATAAAAGAAAGAAAGATAATGGCAGAAGCCACCCCCCTAAGAGAATATCTAAGGTTTTAGTGATGGACAATTAGAAACTTAAAAGTTTAAGGACTAGGTCTGCATATAAATTTAGGTGCATGGAGATTTCCTGTTGGTGAAAGTAAATGACGTCGGCGTTATGTTTCATTTTAAAGTGTTTAATTAATGGCAAGTCTTCGTTCGCTATAGAAAAACTGTATGTAGTCTTGTAAAACTCCACTCTATGACCAAACAAATATTCCTGAAACAGCAATTAGTTTATTACCAAAATTCAGAATTAAGGAAAATTAGTTAGTCATTGTATGATTAACATAAATAAAACTAGCCAATGGCGAAGCCCCACACTGTGTCGAAATTCGAAAATTCAAATAATCTCTACAACGAATTGTTGTAAAACGTTGGTAAAAGTAAAATTAAAAGCTGCGTACGTATTGTTAATAATGGCAAGACAGTACACGACAAAATGAAGTGAATAGAAAGCAACCAGCATTTTAAATGCAAATTTGAATTACCAAAGAATGACCTAGATCCTAGAGTAATCGCCAAAACGTAAGGATAATATTGGAAAGGGAAAAAAAAATATAAAAATTACTATTTTATTACAAATGCAGTTTCAAATTACATATCCAAAGACATCCAATAACTATAACATCTTACAAAAAGTGTTTGTTATTAAATCATACAGGCTTCCTTTATTCACCATCGGATGAAAAATCAGAATCATCGGAGGAGCATGTATTTGCTTGTATGACGAAACTTTCAAAAACAAGATCCATAATGTGTTCGTTTTTAATGTAACGTTCTTCAATTTTTCTAACATGACGGCACGTTTCTGTCCAGTGCTTCGCAAATGCAGATGCAAACTTTTCATGAGCTAGTTTCTCAACGTCGGTGTCATATTTCTGGCGACATACAATGTGTCCGTGTTTTGCAAAAATAACATCAATGGAATATTGCACATACTTTGGTTCATTGAGTTTTATTAAATTGTATTGTTCCACTTTCGTGTGAGCCTCGTCACATGTGATTCCTCTTTCTTGTAACCAACTTATCATTTCTAGTTTTTTGCTACTCTAATTTGGATGTTTTACTGCCAATGTGTTGTGATAACTTGCATTATCTATAAAAATAACTGATTTTTCGGGTACATTTGAGATTAGGTGCTGTTCAATCCATCTTTTGTAGTTATTAAAGTTCATATCGTGATGATAATCGCCGCTTGTTTGGTCTGATTTAAATATTAATAAGGCATTATCAATGAAGCCCATTTCACCACCTTCAAAAATAATTGTAATTATAAACATCTCTTGAAATAACAGCCAATAACTTACCAGCATGTACGATTATAAGGCGCTTTCCTTTACCTATTGGGGCTTTTCTTTCAACCTTGGCTAGAATCATCTGACCAAGAAAATGACGTTGTGTGAGAACTGTGTTTGTACGTTTGATCTAGTGACAGACAAGTATGAAACATCAAATTTTACAATAATTGTGTAAACCTGTATACACAATAGGTCCTGCTTTTCGATAATTTGTAATGTATCGTATACGAACAACGAACGTAAAGAACGCATGTTCTGTGTTTCCATTATAGTTTTACGATTATCAGTGGTTTTTCTCCACCTTGTAAAAAGAAATGTTTAAAGTGACCTACACTGGGATGTTGAAATTCGCCCTATATCCCTACCTTATAAACAATTTCTCTTTACATTTTCAAAAATCTTCCCCGTTTGAAAGATACAGAGCGAAAATTTAAAAAGCAATAAATGAACACAGTTTTCTAAAATGAAGGAACAATGAAAACTTTAAATTTAATATTTGGATTACTAACAAACAATTAAAGAAATATAAAGGGAATAACATCAAAATGACTTACCTTGCACCACTAACCCTTGTACTCGCTTCGGCGGTACATATACTAAAATTGGAACTAAAACCACTAACCCTTATAGTGGCACCATTAATTACACTACGTAACAAAATTTGACCAAGTTTTTGTTTATCTTATTTTTTTAATGTTTATTGCTTAATTTGATAATACTGATTATGGATATGTAAGTGGTTTTTCCACAATGTCATATTTTGGATGTAATATTGGAGAAATCACTGCCGTTAGAACTTTGTACTTCATCTTCAGTAGAATGTTCTGGTGGCAATGGAATAAGCAGCTCCTCAGAGTGTGGTACTGGAGCAATCTATGAAGGTATGCCCTTGCATATGGAATATGTTTCTTAGATTTGGTACTTTTGAAATGTAAATGTGAACCATACCAAAATAGCAGTCGTCGTGATGGTTTGTAGGCTCTCTCCATATTCGAGGAACTGTAAACGGCATAGATTTTCTTTAGATCCACGTAGCCAACCCTCTAACATTATTATTATTATTATTGCTGGGGGTGGTCCCAATTGGTTGGTCCCAGTTGGTTCCTGCACTGCGACCTTTTGGTCTATTGTGCTCCCGCTGTTGCCTACTCTTCCAGAATACCTCTATCTTTAACTTAGTCCAGGATTTTAGTAGGGCCAACCCTCTAAGGTCGACCTACAGCTACCAGAAGACCCATTAGGAGCCCATACAACATTTTGATCTCCAATTGATATACCGAAATAAGCTTGGTAAGCATCACAGAACTTTGTCCCAAACACAATTTTATGTTTTACTTGCTTAGATCCAATATAATGTCCACCAACATAACAAAAATGAGTCTGCAGGCACTTTACAACGTCTGGATGATGACATGTTTAATTTAAAGGCAACAATAAGTCGTTTTTATAACCACTGAAACGCAACAAACTTTCAAAAATAACAGGAAGACTGTTTTGCAATATATATTGATAATGTAGACTCATATACGTGGATACGAATGTTAAAGATGTTGTATACTTGCTTTTACTAATGTAGTGTAGAGTGACTCTATACTAATGTAAAGTCACTAAATATTCTAAAGTACCGCAACCTTATGTTCCAATGAGTTAGAGAGAGAAAGCTAATTTTAACCCCAAAATGGCGGAAAAATGACATCTGTGTTTGACATACGATGAAAATTAGTATTTTACTCTTAGACCATTGGTCTAAAATTTTACTATTACTAAGTTTGACGTTTGACACTTGGTTTGAAATTGAAACGCGGCAATTTGAAAAACATCATAAACTTGTAGTTTTCCCATAGACAGGCTCGTCTTCTTATTCTTACACACTACTTGCTGTATTTTTTAGTTATCCTTTTCTGTGATTTAAATAACGATTCTAAATGAAGTATTAACACGACAAAATAAAATGTCAATTTTAAAAACGTATGTTAGGTTCGTGTGGCAAAGTTCCAAATTTTTTATCTTTCAATTAAACTGTACCTTTTAATAACAATGACAAATAATTTTTAGAAATATATTGATAAGTATCTAATGTGAGTTTAGTTTTTAAGAAACACTTCATAAAGTCATTAAATTTTCTAGCGACTAGGTCTTCAATATTTGAAATTGCCGCCAAAATTTTAACCCCAAAATGGCGAACGTTGCGGTACTTTAGATTTAGTGACTTTATACTAATGAAGAAGTCAATGCCATCTATCGCTAATAGTTTTGAAGTGCTACAATCACCAGAAAAAAAGCGGTAAATTCAAAATTATTAGGAATTCATCAATACCATTATACATTGTTATTTTGAGAATTATCGACATTTGAAAAAAAATAATGGTATATTCGTGTTCAGCTCCTTGATTTATCCAATAAACACTAAAAAAGTAACATAAACAATTTTTTGTTACGTAGTGTTATCTGCTTTTTCGATCCAACACTTTAATTAAACAACATTTACGAATTAATTAGTAATTGCACAGCACAGATCTTTAAATTCAAAAACACGAACGCGTTACCGAAGAGCAATTCCGAAATTAATTTAACTACACTTCCGACTGCCACAAAAGTCGTCAACGTACTGATCGGTCACCTCTTCGAAAAGTTACAGAACCTCGTTTATCGTTATCTAATTTATAAAAACTGGTTACTTTCACATTTTTTCAAGAATGTCGACTTGGTAAGTGACCTGACGGCACTGATTCACGTGAAATTAAGCTGTTTTGGATCAGGTGATGACTATATCATACAAAAATGTTACCAATTGGCATTTTTCTACAAATTGAAGAATATCATCCCCGAAATTAAATATTTCTGGATTGTTTTTCCGTGATTTCGTACTTTCAAGTTTAAAAATCTGCGCTATTGGTAACTAACCCGTAATCTTGTTAATTAAAGTCGTCACAAACATTTTTCTAATTCATTAATGGCACAGTGGTCTGGTGGTCATTTTGATCTTATTCTTACTGGATATTTCTTGAAGCATAGGTTTGTTAAAAATCTACGAAAGTTGATATAGGTTAGGTATATTTGAAATAATACCATAAACTGGGGTGACTTTGTTACAGATTTTTGAATGTTTTCCTTTTGCTAAAAAGAGGCAAAATGCGTAGTATAGAATATCATATTTTGAAGAAATTCACATTGTACTAGTACTTTTTATGAAATTTTTTTATTAGATTTAGTGGTATAAAGTTATCATTTGGTAAGATTTGTATATGTATTTTAATTGTTGTTTTGTTCCAGTCCTGATGAAGCCCGGTACGAAAGTGAGAGACACGTTGACTGTTTGTCAACATTGACACGGTCCAACCCCGGAAGTCGATTTCATCTTACTGACTGTTGTCTGGCATTACACACTTTATAGTTTTCAACCCATTGATTTCATTTTTTAATTTCATTTCTAAATTGTGCATTTGTTTGTGGTGATGAAAGGCTGTCAGGTTGTCGACATAGGTCGTGCTATTTTAACAAATTAATATTATTAATATACTATATACTAATTAAAAGAGTGATGAAAGACGGGTTTGACGTGAGTGTTGCTACGAAGTGTATTATTAATTGATCCGACGAGTTCAGTCAATAAGATTTGCTAGCTCTAGGTAACACTAATAGAAAGTTGATAGGGATAACCTTCTTTCGCGTTATGAATAAGGCCTAAATTCTATATTTCTAAACAAACAAACCAAATTCGTACTTAAATAAATCTTAATGAATAAAAGAATTTATTAACAGACACGAAGAGTTTGAAAAATTCAAAAGGGTGCAAAGAACGCCAACAAAGACGCAAAGAACGGAGGAGCACCAACCAGATAACATTCTGAATATGATGCACGAATTTCTAAGAGAATGGAGAAATGAATTGCAGAAAATAAGGGACGATTAGAAGACCTTTAATAGGGAACTGAAGGGAATGAAACAGGAAAACGAAAGGAAGGAAAATATAAAAATGACTAACGAATTGCAAAAAATCGGCGAAGCCATGGAGTTTACTGGAGAAGGAAAGAAGAAGGAAAATGTGGTAATCATCGATTTCAGATATCCCCACAAAAAGAAATCAAAGGAAGATAAATCGATTGATCTCGCGGGTCATTCGACATCAACTACTTTACTGAAGATAAAGAGCGAATTGTCGACTGAAATTTAATGCCCTTTCAAAAGGTGTATAACAACATACCCCTTCCCATTTGAGAAAATAAGGCTAGATGCCGCCCCCGCTAAGGGGTTAAAGTTACAGGGATGGAATTAATGAGTAAATATGCCCCCCTGAAAATAAAAGTATATAAGTATCAGAATTTTTCCTCAACTCCTCCGTATACGGAATACGATACGAAATATTAAAAGCGACTGCTATCCACTTCTCGCCGGTAGTAAATTTGCGAAGAAAATTCCTCAACTACACAGTTAACCATATGACGGGGAATTATCTTATTTTTCTCTTATCTACCCTGTTCTTTAATTCATTCAATACTTCAAGTAGCCCGAGAGATAATAGTCCAAGAGAGTTAGATCTGGCGGTTTTGCTGGCGATTCCATGATCGCCCGCCTTCCAATCCACCGATTATAGAATATGGTATCCAAATATTCACTGGTCTAGAATGATGTGATAGGGCTCCCTCTTGCTGAAACCATTAGGAATGTCATTATGTATGTAGTTAGTAGTCATATAGGGCCGATCCTGGACCACTTCAAGGTCACCATGTTTATCAAATGGGGTTTTAAGGTCGATTATCGCTTACGTGCGCTAAGTCTCAAAATCTATTTGCGCATGCGCGACCTCTACGTGGCCTCTGACCTTGACCTCTACGCGACCTCTACGATTATCGCTTACGTGCGCTAAGTCTCAAACGTTCATTTGCGCATGCGCGACCTCTGCGTGACCTCTGACCTTGCCCTCTACGTGACCTCTAAATGACCTTGACCTCCACGTGACCTCTACGTGACCTGATCTGAAGGTCATTCAGCGGTCATTGTTGAATTTTTAGGGGGGGAAAATGATATAAAAATGAATATCTGTATGTGTGTTACTTAAGTTACTTGCATTCATCGAGCAATATGGATCTCGCGTCGTTAAATAGTACAACTTACTGCAAACCTTTCGAGAATGTAAAGGAGTTAGTTATTGGTGAACGATATAAGATTGTGAAAATCGATATAATAAATACAAAGTTCGGAAATCGCGCGATGGTTGAAACAGAAAACTTTAAAAGTGTCTTACCTGAACGATTTTATCACTACTTTAAGGAGGAGGAACGTCGAATTATAGAATTCAACGAATCTTTGAAGAGTAAGGATGTGTTTATGAGTAGTTTAGGCACTGTTGGCAAAACTACAAATTTAACTTTTACCTAATATGTTATTATGTATCATATTATGTATCATGTTTGTATAAAATAAAATGATTATCAAAAATCTTCTGCATCTTTTTATCAACGGGAAAGGGGGCGAGGGTTTGTATCCTCAGACCTCTAAAAGCATTTGAAGGTCATAGTACAGTTTAGTTTACGTTATTAATCGAACAAGTAAAGACGTATAATCTGGTGAATAGTTTCCAGGGTAAATATATAAAATAATTTTATCCATTATGGACGCTTTTGTCGACTTACAAGGATTTAGAGGTAGATTTAAGGAATTCATTCCTAAAGAGATATCTATTGTTTCATCATCCAGTTGCACAACTTTATTACTAAAACCGCCAGCCGAATATACAATAACAACCGCTATGAAAAAGGAGATTAATTATTTGGAAAATTACCATCATGGTTTAAAGTGGGGCGATGGTTACATTACATTTGAAGACTTTGAAGCAGAAGTATGCGCTTTGCTACATCCATTCAAGAGGATTTATGTAAAAGGATCCGAGAAACAACAATACCTGTTAAAATTTCTTAACAACGTAGTAATTAACTTGGAAGAAGTTAACTGTCCATCGCTAAAGAAATTGAAAAAAGAAATTTTTGCGTACAAATGTTTGCATCACGGTAGTGACACGTTGATGTGTGCTCAGGAAAACGCCTTAATTTTGTACGAGTGGGATAAAAGACAATTAAAACGATGAAGAAGGTAACATTCGACCAATCGCAGAATAAAGTGTACATAATGGTAGTGTGGCCTTTTGCTTATAATGAAGCAAGGAAAGGACCATGGGAAACTGTAGCGCGGGATAGGTACCGTTTTTGTCGTAGAATAGAGGAATTTAGTAGAATTCTATCTCCCATATTACAAGAAAATCATCGTGCAAAAATTTATAGAAACATCTCATCCCAAGGTCACGAACCGTAAAGAGAGGATGGAAGACTAATGGAGTGGGGAGAGAGTTTCATATTTTGATGAATTATTGTCAATAGTGTTAGTTTATGTTTCGAATCGAACGAGTAAAGTAGTGATAAGCAATTCAACGATCGCGACTATGGAGAATGACAATTTCTTTTGTGCGTGTTGGACATGTGACAAAATCGATTCATCGCGTGAAAGTGAAAATAATAATAGTATATCATCAGCCAACAATACAGTGGGATCATCTTCAACATGTATTGAAGATGAAGTTGCAGAAGTATACAAACAAGCATCTGGAGAATCTCTTTTAGATTCAGTTCGATACAACCTCTATGATAATGGTACGGTCCATCCTAAGTACATTGAAATTGGATACAGTACTTATCTATGTCTTACACCAATTTTACGAATTGGTTGTAACGTTATAAATTGTGGCTGTAATGTGGTATTGACCGTTGAGGATTGGAATCAGCTTTTGAAATGGGAAACATATTTAGACATAGAATTCTTTCGATCTCAGGAAGTTGAGAGGAGTATTGACTGGTCGAATATTAAAGAAGAGGACATAAATTACGAAGATGAGTATCAATTTCTTACCAATAACCTAAACTTTATATACAATTGGGAGCGTATAGAGGGTTCAGATAAGATTCTAAGAAGCGTCGATATTCGTCAATATGGTCGATCATGCAATATGGGAAGGAATTATATCGAAGACTTGTTTAGTTTTAAATATATCATAAATTATCGATTAGAATTACTGCAATCATATAATTTGATAACGCATTATCAAAAATTCATTGGAGAAGTGATTGAATATCGTAATTTTCGAAGACGAGCTCAAGAAGAAGAAGAGGGTGATGATGAAAATGTATACCAAGATATTGAAGATGTATTAAATTCTAAATATAATGTAAACTCTCATAATACTATGTGTATAATGGAAATTGTACGTTATCATCCATCTTATATTGTAAACAAAATCTGTTGAATTTGTTAATAAAGAAGGTTAATAATATGCATATTTTTTTTATATAAATACCTCATCGAATGTATGTGTATGAGTAATGTTAGTGGGAAAGCGAAAGAGTGCAGACGGGTTGCTGAATACGATAATTAATAGGCTTCCCATCGAGTTACACTTGCCCGGTTATCAGTATTGTGGTCCTGGAACTAAATTAGATAAACGCCTTGCTCGTGGAGATCCCGGTGTAAATCCTTTAGACGTGCAGTGTAAATTACACGATATTAGCTACAGAAATAGCATAGATTTGGAGAGTCGTCATAAGGCCGATCATCGTTTAGAACAAAGCGCTTGGAGTCGTCTGAAATCATCCGACGCTACTCTAGGAGAACGAATTTCCGCATTAACTGTGGGAAGCATCATGAAAGCGAAAAGAAAATTAGGAATGGGAGCGAAAATCTCGTGCACTTCAAAGAGGAAAAATATGAAGAAGAAAAGGACGGCACGAAAAATAGGTGGAAGTTTGTCGACTTTAAGAAAGCTAATAGCTAGGGGAATGACGAAAAATGGAAATGTAGCTCAAACGATAAAATCGGCTGTTCTAACTGCAAAACGAGCGGTAAAGACTTTAGGTGGTAAAAAAATATTCGCATTCCCAGAATAATTCCACTACCTAAACAGGGTGGGTTTTTACCATTCCTTATTCCTCTCTTTGCCGGATTATCGGCGGTCGGTGCTTTGGCGGGGGGAGCGTCGGGAATAGCTAAAGCGATGAATGATGCAAAAAATGCACAAAAATCGCAAGAGGAAGCGTCTCGTCATAATCGTACCATGGAAGCTGTAGCTATAGGAAAAGATGGAGGGAGGCTGTATGTAAAGCCTTATAAAGCGAGTGGTAAAGGTGCTCTATACTTAAAGCCATATTCAAAAAACTAATAAGGTTACTCCCCGATAGACCGTTAACGGATGTGGATATAAGAAAATTTGCCAAGGACGTACCCCACTTTCGGAATGTGTTTATGCGCGATAACATGCCTAAAGCACCATGGAAAAACGAGTGTGCGGTTGTAAATTTAGACACTCAATCTGGTCCTGGAACGCACTGGGTTTGTTATAAAAAGCGCGATAAAGAAGTGCGGTACTATGACAGTTTCGGTAGTATTCGACCACCCATCGAACTGATTGACTACTTTCGGGGATCTAAAATCTACTACAATTATAATCAAGAACAAGAGTTTAATACGACGATTTGCGGACATTTATGCTTGAAATTTTTATATAAATAAAACTAATCTAAATAGGTTGAGATCAGTAGTAGTAGTAGCCATGTCAACGACGTTCAGTTTAGAAGGTACCGGTAACATCGCAAGCTACGATTTTTACCCGCCAATAGAACTTGACGCACATAAGAAATACGTCATCGGATTGGTTGGATTTTATGGATGCAATAGCATTAGAAACATTCATAAGGGGAACGATAAATTTTACTATAAAGCAAATCCAAATAGTATTCATCACAGTGTAATCGTCATTCCGCGCGGTGCGTATGAATTGGATGAACTTAGCGCTTATCTAAAATCTCGAATACCTACCGGAAGCGATTTCTCCTTAAAAGCAAATAATAACACGTTAAAGTGCGAAATCAGCTGCACGCTTGCCATTGATTTCACCAAAGAGGATAGCATCGGACGTATGCTAGGATTTCAACCTGTACTGCTACAACCCAATACACTGCATGTATCTACGTTAGACATACAAATAATCAAGCATACTAATATACACGTGGAGTGTAATATTGTAACGGGTTCTTATCGGAACGGAAAGCACGCGAAAGTGTTGTACGAGATTGACGTGTCAGTTCCTCCTGGATTTCGACTGGATAAAACGCCAAGTAACACTCAATATTTGGAAGTAAATACCAACTCAATTAGCAACTTAACTATAAAATTAACAAATCAGAAAGGCGAACTAATAGACTTCGGTCGAACGGAATCTTTCACTGTGCGATTAGAACTCAAAGAGTATGGGTCTAAGAATTAATCAAGGTCCACTGCCACTATCTTTTGATCTCAATTCATATAAAAGAGTAAACGCCGCTAGTAGTGCGTTTATTCGAAATCGACCATCGTTGCAGACGAAGCAAGGGGGAAATTATCGTCCGGCGAGAAACGATTTTTACAATCAATAGGATTAAAAGTGCGCCGCAGTAGAAAAAGAAGAGCAAATAAAGGAAACAAAAATGGGCGAGTCTTTAAACGTTTTCCAAAACGTACATTTTGATGAAATGGTAAACAAATCGGATATTCACACCTATCTTCCTTACGGATCATCTAATTATGGACTATCCGACGAAATACGTATACTAATACAAAGTCAAGATTTAATAACCGCCACGTATGACAGTTTTCTGTACATAGAAGGAAAAATAGAACGTAAAGCAGACGATCGCCTCAAAACCTGTCATCTAACGAACAATTTCGCAAGTTTCCTTTTTGAAGAAATCCGTTACGAATTAGGCGGTCAAAGAGTAGACGTTTGCAGAAACCCGGGTATTACCTCCGCATTGAAAGGATACGTTTCGTATACCTCATCGGAAAGTAGGGTGTTGAGTCATTTGGGATGGTCACCGAAAAATGTAGAACCTCTACAGGTGGAATATACGAAAACTGGTGATAATGCACGATCCTTTACCGTATGTATACCCCTAAAACACATATTTGGAATGATGGAAGATTATCGTCAAGTTATTGTAAATATGAAGCAAGAATTGATATTAATACGTTCAAGAAGCGATACGGATTGTTATTCTGGGGAAGCAGATGCAACGATAAAGTTAAATAAAATTCAGTGGAAAGTTCCTCATCTGACTCTTAGCGACAACGCAAAACTTAATCTATTCGAACGCATAAACAAGAATTCGGCGATTAGTATACCGTTTCGACAATGGGAACTATACGAACTTCCCGCCCTTAAGCAAGCGCCAATGGATATATGGCCTATAAAAACTTCTACGCAATTAGAGAAACCTCGATGGGTAATTGTTGCATTCCAGAAAAATAAGAAATTCT
>JAVRBK010000175.1:17500-23774 GCA_036250285.1 Pyrocoelia pectoralis | reverse complement strand
GGACCATCGTCAGCTGTCTGGCCGTCATCCACTCGTTAATAGAAGTGATCGTAGTTTGCAATTTCGCCGCTGCCACGTCTAGCTTCCTATCTACCACCACGACGATCGTTATATCGTCGGCGAAGCCGATGATGTGCACGCCATCGGGAGCGCCCACCCTCAGCACGTCGTCGTAGGTGGCATTCCATAATGTTGGCCCCAGGATTCCGCCCTGAGGTACCCCTGCGAGCAGTCTGAAGGTGTGTTCGGCCCCTTCCGGAGTTCTCGAGGTAACCTCCCTATCCCTCAGATAACTTAGCACGACCCTTTGGAGGTACTTAGGGACGCCTAGTTGTTCTATTGCGTATGCTATGTCTTTGTGATCCAGGGAGTTGAATGCGTTGCGGACATCTAGCGAGGCCACCAGGCACACCTCCCTGGTCCTATGCGTCCCTGAGTTGGCTTGCCTCTGAAGGTCTACGATTTCCTGTATGGCTGTGTATGTCGTTCTGCCTTTCCGGAAGCCATATTGTCTGTTCGACAGTTTGCCGTCTATGGCCGAATCGAGCCTCTTTTTGATCACCTTCTCTACGATCTTCCCGGCGAAATCCAGCAGACATATCGGTCTGAAGGACCCGCCGGGCTTGGGGATAAGGGTTAGCCTCGCCTCCTTCCATTGTGTGGGGTACAGGCCCATGCCGATGTATTTATTGGCCAAGTCGGCCCACATCTCCGGTCTCGCAAGGGCTATGGTCTTGACGATGGATGCTGGTACAAGGTCCGGTCCTCCGGGGCCTTCCTGTTGGGCAGGGCTCTTGCTGCTTCTATGATTTCGGCGGTTGTAATATCGGGGTAATCGTCCTCGGGGACGATGTTATCTTGGTGTGCGCCATCTCGTCTAGGAAATAGGTTGCGGATCGTATCGTAGTAAGCCGAATCCGTCCAGCCTATGGGGTTGGACCGTCTCGAGATCTTACGGGTTACGATCTTGTAACCCTTCCCCCATATATCCTTGTCGAGCTCGTCGCGAAGGGCGTTCCAGTGGGTTCTCTTGCTCTCATATATAAGCCTGCTTAAGGCTAACCGCGCCGATTTCCATTCGGCGAGCGTTTGTCCGAGGGGTCTGTTTGCCCTCCTGTGTCGTTGCACTGTGCGCCTCGCAGCCACGCAGCTTTTTCTGGCATCGGCTATTGTGCTGTTCCACCAGAACGCGCCACCGGTGGCCCTCCGTCGTCTGGGCATGGTGTTTTCACAGATTTCTTGTAGGGTTTTCCGGAGGTCTCCCGCCCCAGTTATATGTTCCGGCTGGATTTTCTCGATCTCAGCCTTCAACTTCTGGGAGTCGATTTTGTTGTCCTTCCACCCCAGTATCTGGGGTGGGTGGTCCTTGTGCAGCGCCCGTCGCCTCGGTTGCAGTGTCCATTCAATGTAGCGGTGATCGCTCAAGGTCTCATTCTCCATTACCCGCCACGCCCCCACGTCGTCCTTGGCTGCTGCGGAGGTGAGCGTGAGGTCGAGGTGGGATTCCTGTTCGCCCCTCACGAAGGTGGGCTGATCTCCCTGATTTATCACACAGGTCTAATGAGTTGATCCAGGCTAGGAGTATCTCGCCCCTCCTGTTGGTTCTTGTTGATCCCCAGGCGGGGGAGGCCGCGTTGAAGTCGCCGGCCGTAACAGCCTTCCTTATCTTACGGGCCCTTATATCTCGCTGTAGTGCGTCAAGCTTTGATTCAAATGTCGCGTCGTCTTCATTAGGGGAGAGGTACACGCTGTATACCAGGTATTCGCCCACCACAACCCAAGCGTACCCGTCGCCTCCCCCTGCCTCCTTGATCGTCACTCTCTTGTTCGTGACGAGTATTCCCGCCTTGGTGCTGGAGTCTATAATGGTGAGCTTTTTCGCTGATGCACCTATCTCCGATAGCAACAGCAGGTCCGCCTGTAGGGCTTGTGCTGTATGGACTGCTAGATCGAAGGCTGCCCTTCTGTTGTTCAGATTAATCTGGATTACCTTTAGATTCATTGTGCGTGAGTAAAATGGAGGTAGTCTGGTTTTAATAGCTAAATAGCAAAATTTAAAACGTTTGTAAATGTAAGTTACGGACGGTACAAATTAACACAGGTGTAAATAAATAATATAGATGGACGATGTAGTTAAAATAGGCGGTGTGAGTATGTATAACAAGTTAAAATTAGTGTATATAGTACAATAACACAAGTTAAAATCGGTATATACAAGTTATGAACGGTAAAATTAAAACAGGTGTAAATAATATAAATATCTGGACGAGTTAACAACGGTAGATAAATAGAGTTACGAATCAGGTACAGAGGAGTAATCAGGTACCGTAAGTTATCACAGGAGGAAGGTGTCTATATCGCGGGTGGTTTGGGACCGCGCGGTGACTCGCTAGGGGTATCGATCTTGCGATTTACGAGGCGCGATTTGGTCCTGCCCCGCTCTGCCCGCTCTGATGGCGGCCTTGTATTCGGGACACGCCATTGTCCATGGAGCATGGCCTGGTTGGTTGCATAGCGCGCAATGTTTATCGTTTTTACAATTGTCCCTGAAGTGGCCCTCGCTCCCGCAGTTCAGACACTTCCCCTTAACGTCGCGGTCCGCGCACTTCCCGGCCTTCTCGTGTACGCCCCAACACTTAGCGCACTTCTGAACCTCGACCCTCTTCCTAATCGGGCATTTCGTAATGCCTACCCAGATGGCGGGGTGTTCGTCCATTACCTGGCTTTTTTCTTTCGCCACGACCAGGGTAGCCGTCCTTCGGCCGCTCTCAGAGGTCCGTATTTCGGATACCTCGAGCCAGCCCGCGGGAGTATCCCCCATGCTGGCGGTGATGGCCTTGGTAACGTCTTCTTTAGTGGTTATCTCGTCGAGCTCTCTAATATAGTAAGTGTCCCGGTCCTGCCTCACCTTGCATTCCGCGCTCTGCCCTAGCTCCTCGCGGAGTTTGCTGGTGACAGCGTTGACGTCGCCTTTCCTCTGGTCGATGACCAATCGCAGGTTGCCATCTTTGGTTTTATGGGATGCCTTGAGTGCCTCCCTTTCGGGGCCAGTTAGTGCCTTGCGGGCTCCCTTCAGGAGATCGGCGTATGTCATGTTTTGGTCCTTCAGGAGAATGGTGACCGAGTCGGAGTTGGTCCCTTTGCTGGGATCTTGTTGCTTTTTCGTGTTACCGTCGACGCAATAGGCGATGCCTTTATTGTAGAATGCGCATTCCGCTAGCTTTGCCACCACTCCCGGCCATTTCTCGTTCTGCGAATATCTTCGCCCTGTTTTGTTTAGTGGCCATCATCCTCGTTGCGGCTTTCTGGAGCGTTTCATAGCTGCTTTTCGCTCTCTGCTCTTGGGTGGTCCCATCCGCATGCGCGAGAAAGAGGAAGCGTACTTTTCCCTCCTTCTCGGTATCGTCGTTCTCCTCTATTATGGATTCGTACTTTTTATAGGTGGTCATACCCCCCAAACGTTTGGGCCTCGTTAATGGCCTTTCTAAATTCGGGGTGGCGCTTACCCATGTCTCCCCTTGCCCTGGCTCCGGGAGCCTTGTCGTAGATAACGACCTCATTCTCCAGCCATTCCCCATCCTGCTGGAAGACGTTCCTGGCTGTGCCCTCGGGCCACTCCAAGCTCGCCAGTGCCCAGGCTTTTTCAAAGTTGTCGCACCTTTCTACGTGTCTCTGGAGCCTATCCCTCCGTACATCTTCCTCTTTAATAATCTTGCGACACCTGGTGCATTGAACGGGGGTCTTTGATGTCTCTTCCTGCGGCCCAGGTCTCCTTTCCCCCTTTGGTGGTATGCCCTTTATGAAGCTTCGCACCTCCTTGGATCCGAGCTGGGACATCGTGCTGACCAGTTCCATCGTGACAGTTTTGATCTCCACGGCTGTATTCCTGGATATGCAACTGTCTAGTTTCTCAACTTTAGCGACGACCAGATTAATCAGGTCTATACTTTCTTGTTTAGCGCCTTGGTATTGATCTTTCTCTGGTCTGGCATCATTGTCGCTATGTCTCCCCCTAGCATTGTGGGGGGGGTGCCTTCTACCGTTTTGGAGCTTCCGGCCTCTTCGTCCCAGCTCATCACCAGTTCCCCGACTCGCGGCGAGGGTGGTGGGGTGGTGGCCCGGGGGGTACCGTTAGTTGCAGCTTGATGTGCCATTCTCGCCGTAGGGTTTGGCTGCGTCGCCGCTATCCTTGGCAACTTCGGATGGGTTGCCATCCCCAGTTCCCCGAGTTCCTCTTGTAGGGACGCACTGCGGGGTCTCGACATTTCCCCTTTTGGCCTACCGAAGTGTCCTGGTGTACCGTGGGTGGTTTGGTTGTTGCCCTGTGGGGTTCCTCCTCCGCGACGGGGCCGTTAAACTGTTCGTATTAGCAGTTGTTATGCCCCTCCCGGCCGCGAAGGTTTCACCAAACCCGCACTGATACCACGTTCGCACTCGATAAGTTCGGAGATTATCACTTTTTGGGTGGTGTGTTTTAAGGGTAGGAGTTGTCCCTATCTTATTAGCACCTTCCTGTCTTTAGAACCCTTTTTTGAGTTTATTAAATACCGCAAATGTTCGCTTCTTTTGGGGGGTGTTGTAGGGGTGGAATTTGGGGTGGGAGGGAGCGCTCACGCACGCTGACTCCCCCGAAATTGTCCCTATATTTTTTGCACTTCCCGGTCCTTAAATATCGTATTTTGACGTTAAATGACTGCAAATTAATTCCACAGAATTCGGTGGTTTTTGGGGGGGTAAATTAGGGGTGGAGTTTGGTGTGGGGGGATGCGCCTTTTTACGCTGATTCCCCCGAACTTGGTCCCGCCCTTATCGCACCTACCCCTGCCGAGATATCACCCTATCTGTTCCGTAGCTGATAGCTTTATCGCCGCGCTCCCGTGTGCCCGATAAGCGCGGGTCAAAAATCGTCCGAGCGTGTCGCCAAGCTCCGTCACTCACCGCAAGAACTATCTTTCTAACACCCTCCGAAGGGGCTTTTACCTCGAAAAAAACAACTCGTGGCTCCACGTGGTTTGGTTTTTCTTTGAAGCTTTGACTACCCCCCCGAGTGGGGTGTCAAAGAGAGGTCTTGAAGTCCTCTGTGGTTTGGTACCCTTCCGGAATTTTTTCCACCACCGGTTTGGGGGCTGTGCGCTCCCAAAGTTTGAAATGAGATAGGGGATTGTAGCCCTTATTGTGGGCCGAATGTCCCCGGACCGGTGCGGGTTGGGAAGGTTTTTTAACGTACTATAAGATAGTAGAAGCACCTACCTTATCGTGCGTTCCCTTCTGGTATTAATCCCTTGTGAACTGTTATAACTTCTAGCACAATTTGTTTATTATAGGAAAAACTTAAAAATCGGTATCTCCGCTATTTTTATCGGATTTTTTCGCGGTTTGGTTTATTAGAATCACCAAATTACACCGCGTCGCCTCGACAATTAAAAAATTTTTAAACAACAAACACCTGTTTACGCTTTAAACAGCCGCAGCT
The DNA here is from genome assembly GCA_036250285.1 of Pyrocoelia pectoralis. NCBI lineage: Eukaryota > Metazoa > Arthropoda > Insecta > Coleoptera > Lampyridae > Pyrocoelia > Pyrocoelia pectoralis. The sequence goes on along the minus strand of JAVRBK010000175.1, from coordinate 18,301 downwards.
CACTCGAAACACGTCTAAATCGCACGCCGTTGAACTACGACTAACCTAACCTAACCTAACCTAACCTAACCTAACCTAACCTAACCTAACCTAACCTAACCTAACCTAACCTAACCTAACCTAACCTAACTAACCTAACCTAACTAACCTAACCTAACCTAACCTAACCGAACCTAACCTACTAACCTAACCTAACCTAACCAACCTAACCTAACCTAACCTAACCTAACCTAACCTAACCTAACCTAACCTAACCTAACCTAACCTAACCTAACCTAACCTAACCTAACCTAACCTAACCTAACCTAACCTAACTAACCTAACCTAACCTAACCAACCTAACCTAACCTAACCTAACCTACCTAACCTAACCTAACCTAACCTAACCTAACCTAACCTAACCTAACCTAACCTAACTACCTAACCTAAAAAACCTAACCTAACCTAACCTAACCTAACCTAACCTAACCGAACCTAACCTAACCGAACCTAACCTAACCTAAACCTAACCTAACCTAACCTAACCTAACCTAACCTAACCTAACCTAACCTAACCTACCTAACCTAACCTAACCTAACTAACCTAACCTAACCTAACCTAACCTAACCTAACCTAACCTAACCTAACCTAACCTAACCTAACCTAACCGAAAACCTAACCTAACCTAACCTAACCTAACCTAACCTAACCTAACCTAACCTAACCTAACCTAACCTAACCTAACCTAACCTAAACAACCTAACCTAACCTAACCTAACCTAACCTAACCTAACCTAACCTAACCTAACCTAACCAACCGA
>JAVRBK010000175.1:0-15000 GCA_036250285.1 Pyrocoelia pectoralis | reverse complement strand
ACCTAACCTAACTAACTAACCTAACCTAACCACTAACTAACCTAACCTAACCTAACCTAACCGAACCTAACCTAACCTACCTAACCTACCTAACCTAACCTAACCTAACCTAACCTAACCTAACCTAACCTAACCTAACCTAACCTAACCTAACCTAACCTAACCTAACCTAACCAAACCTAACCTAACCTAACCTAACCTAACCTAACCTAACCTAACCTAACCTAACCTACCTAACCTAACCTAACCTAACCTAACCTAACCTAACCTAACCTAACCTAACCTAACCTAACCTAACCTAACCTAACCTAACCTTCTCCTATCTGGGGAATTAGGGAATGCCTAACGCACACCCCCGCCTATGGATCAACGGCGGAGGTAGTGTGGGGCTCTCACCCACTAAACCCCTTCTCCCTAATTCCTCCCAAGTGTGTGACGTGTTGCAGGGTGACCAGGCATCACCTAGGTATTCTTCTGGTCCCTTGCTTGTCTCGTGGGTAAACACGCTTACTTCATCTTCCCTTTTCCCTCTTGGGCTATCTGCCCTCGACCTCTCGTCTCGCGCCGACCAGGTGGCAGAACTCGGCAATTCGATTCCAGGTACTTTCGCACTTGAGCATCAGGTCGACGGTGTTGTTCGGTGTGAGAGTAGTGCCGATGCTGTTGTGTAGTCTTATTCTGTCTCCGTGCCATCTAGGGCACTCATACACAGCGTGTGCGTTATCGTCTGGTAAGCCGCAATCGACACACTCCCTGATTCGCGGATGCCAAACCTTTCGAGGTAGTGGCCATTCTCGCCGTGGCCGGTGAAAAACTGGGTTAGTGTATAGTCTAGCTCTCCGTGGCCTCTGCCCACCCATGACCAGATGTCTGCGATGAGGGTGCGGGTCCACGACTCGCGCTTGTCCCAGTGGAGCTGCCACTCCGTGCACTTCGCATGCTGTCCCACTTCCCAGCTCTGGCCTCCACCGAGATCTTTGCTGGGGGTATCCCGGCCAGCACCAGAACGTCGTCTAGTGCCGCAGTCCTGTACGCACTGGTGACCCTGCTTGCCAGTAGCCGAAGCACTTTATCGATGGCCGCACGCGCGCGACCCCACCCATCGCGCCCACCCATACCTCGCTGGCGTATAGGAGGACGGACTGCACCGCGCTGGCAAGGACCTTCCGTTTTGATGACCTGCAGCCCCCCTTATTCGGGAGGATTTTGTTAAGTGCGGTGAGCATTTTAAGGGCTTTGTCCGCCACTTCCTTTGCGTGTTGAATGAAGGTGCCGTTCTTATCCAGGGTTACCCCTAGCACCTTTATCGATCCCGTCGCCGTCAGCCGTTGGCCGAGGGCTTCCAGCGTGACCTCGCCCAGCCGTCGTCGTCCCGTTAGAAGGGCCACTCTGGTTTTTTGCGGGACCAGTCTTAGTTGTCTCGCGGTCATCCAACGTTTATTGTCGCTATGGTGCGCTGGAGTTTCATCGTGGCCTCGTCCAGGCGCCTGTCGGTAACGACGATCGTAATATCGTCGGCGAAGCCTATCATGTTAGTTCCCTCCGGCACCGGTAGCCTCAGCACCCCGTCATACGTGATGTTCCACAACGTTGGCCCCAGCACCCCGCCCTGGGGACGCCAGCCTCCAGCGTGAACCTATTGTTGCTTCCCTCGGGGGTCTTTGATAATACTACCCTGTTGCGCAGGTAGCTATGTATCGTTTGCCGAGGTACCTCGGGACTTCGAGCTGCTCCAGCGCGTCCATGATATCGGAGTGCCTCAGGGAATTAAAGGCATCTCTACATCTAGTGATGCCACGAGGCATATCTCCCTGGTCCTATGTGTACCAGAGTTGGCCCTTCTCTGTAGATCTACTATCTCCATGATCGCCGATGCGGTTGTCCTGCCCTTACGGAAGCCATGCTGCCGCTCGGACAGTTTCCCCCGACGGCCGTGTCGAGTCTTCTCTTGATTAATTTTTCGTAGATTTTCCCCGCGAAGTCAATGAGACATATCGGCCGGAATGACCCCGTGGACTTGGGGATAAGGACCAGGTTAGCCTCCTTCCACTCCTCCGGGTAACTCCCGCCCGCGAGGTATTTGTTCGCCAGGTCGACCCATATGTCGGGCCTCGCCATGGCGACCCGTTTGGCTATGATGGCCGGGACCGAGTCCGGGCCCGGGGCCTTCTTGTTTGGGAGCTCCCTGGCTGCCGTCACTATCTCGTCCGCTGTTACCCGCGGGAAGTTGACTATCGGGAACTCTATCGCGTCTAGTCCTGTTCGTCTGGGGAAGAGCTTATTTATCGTCTCGTGGTAGGCGGCGTCTGTCCATCCTACCACGTTGTGTGTCGACCGATTTTTTTAGTAGCTATTTTGTACCCTCTTCCCCATACGTCTTGGTCAAGCTCGTCGCAGAGCTTCCTCCAGTGGTACTTCTTACTGTCGAGGATATGTTTTCCCAGGGTTCGGCGGGCTTCCCTCCAAATGGCGGTTTCGCGTTCGAGGGCCTATTGGCCCTTCTGGCTCTGTGCACGCTGCGCCTTGCGGACATGCATTGTTTCCGGGCTTCGGCGATGGACTCATTCCACCAGTATGTCACCCTTCCCCGTTCCCGTTCTTCGCTTGGGCATTGTTGAGTCGCAAATTCTCCTGAGTTGTTTTCTTAGCGCAGCGGCATCCGTTACCTGCTGTTGGGGTAGTCGGTCTAATTCGTATTTAAGTTTCGTTGGATCTAGCTTCCTGTCGTTCCATCCTCCTAGGGAGTGTGGTTGGTGTCTGTCCGGGGTGTGGGCGGAGTTGGAGGGCCCAAGCGACGTAGCGGTGGTCGCTAAGCGTCTCCTCCTGGAGAACGCCCCACTCGTCTACCGCGTCCTTGGCTCCCGGCGTGGCGAGAGTCAGGTCCAGATATGTCTCTTGGCTTCCCCTTACGAAGGTTGGCTTATCTCCGTCGTTCGCTATGGAGAGGTCAAGTTTGTTGATCCATGCGAGCAGTATGTCGCCTCGTCTTGATGTTTTTGCTGATCCCCAGCTGGGGGAGGCCGCGTTGAAGTCGCCGGCTATTATGGCTCTCCCTGCCCTACGGGCCCTTATGTGTTGTCTATCGCGTCGAGTTTAACCTAACCTAACCTTTTTTTTTTTTTTTTTTTTTTTTTTTTTTTGGGAAAATCTATTCAGACTACCCCCCCGTGTGGGCTCAATGCCGGGGGGAGTGTGGGGTTGAGACCCACTAAAAACCCTTTCCTCTCTCTACTGTTAATCCGCCGCAGCCGGGCATCATTACTAATATTCTTCCGGCTGTGGAGGTACTTCGCGAGGGAAGTCTTTAGTACCTCTATGGGCTAGACTCGTCCCTCTCGTTCTCTGGTGCCTATCACGACTTGGCAGAATCGGTTAAAAGCGTCCCAGTTAATAGAAGTGATCGTATTTTGCAATTTCGCCGCGCTGCCACGTCTAGCTTCCTATCTACCACGACGATCGTTATATCGTCGGCGAAGCCGATGATGTGCACGCCATCGGGAGCGCCCACCCTCAGCACGTCGTCGTAGGTGGCATTCCATAATGTTGGCCCCAGGATTCCGCCCTGAGGTACCCCTGCGAGCAGTCTGAAGGTGTGTTCGGCCCCTTCCGGAGTTCTCGAGGTAACCTCCCTATCCCTCAGATAACTTAGCACGACCCTTTGGAGGTACTTAGGGACGCCTAGTTGTTCTATTGCGTATGCTATGTCTTTGTGATCCAGGGAGTTGAATGCGTTGCGGACATCTAGCGAGGCCACCAGGCACACCTCCCTGGTCCTATGCGTCCCTGAGTTGGCTTGCCTCTGAAGGTCTACGATTTCCTGTATGGCTGTGTATGTCGTTCTGCCTTTCCGGAAGCCATATTGTCTGTTCGACAGTTTGCCGTCTATGGCCGAATCGAGCCTCTTTTTGATCACCTTCTCTACGATCTTCCCGGCGAAATCCAGCAGACATATCGGTCTGAAGGACCCGCCGGGCTTGGGGATAAGGGTTAGCCTCGCCTCCTTCCATTGTGTGGGGTACAGGCCCATGCCGATGTATTTATTGGCCAAGTCGGCCCACATCTCCGGTCTCGCAAGGGCTATGGTCTTGACGATGGATGCTGGTACAAGGTCCGGTCCCGGGGCCTTCCTGTTGGGCAGGGCTCTTGCTGCTTCTATGATTTCGGCGGTTGTAATATCGGGGTAATCGTCCTCGGGGACGATGTTATCTTGGTGTGCGCCATCTCGTCTAGGAAATAGGTTGCGGATCGTATCGTAGTAAGCCGAATCCGTCCAGCCTATGGGGTTGGACCGTCTCGAGATCTTACGGGTTACGATCTTGTAACCCTTCCCCCATATATCCTTGTCGAGCTCGTCGCGAAGGGCGTTCCAGTGGGTTCTCTTGCTCTCATATATAAGCCTGCTTAAGGCTAACCGCGCCGATTTCCATTCGGCGAGCGTTTGTCCGAGGGGTCTGTTTGCCCTCCTGTGTCGTTGCACTGTGCGCCTCGCAGCCACGCAGCTTTTTCTGGCATCGGCTATTGTGCTGTTCCACCAGAACGCGCCACCGGTGGCCCTCCGTCGTCTGGGCATGGTGTTTTCACAGATTTCTTGTAGGGTTTTCCGGAGGTCTCCCGCCCCAGTTATATGTTCCGGCTGGATTTTCTCGATCTCAGCCTTCAACTTCTGGGAGTCGATTTTGTTGTCCTTCCACCCCAGTATCTGGGGTGGGTGGTCCTTGTGCAGCGCCCGTCGCCTCGGTTGCAGTGTCCATTCAATGTAGCGGTGATCGCTCAAGGTCTCATTCTCCATTACCCGCCACGCCCCCACGTCGTCCTTGGCTGCTGCGGAGGTGAGCGTGAGGTCGAGGTGGGATTCCTGTTCGCCCCTCACGAAGGTGGGCTGATCTCCCTGATTTATCACACCAGGTCTAATGAGTTGATCCAGGCTAGGAGTATCTCGCCCCTCCTGTTGGTTCTTGTTGATCCCCAGGCGGGGGAGGCCGCGTTGAAGTCGCCGGCCGTAACAGCCTTCCTTATCTTACGGGCCCTTATATCTCGCTGTAGTGCGTCAAGCTTTGATTCAAATGTCGCGTCGTCTTCATTAGGGGAGAGGTACACGCTGTATACCAGGTATTCGCCCACCACAACCCAAGCGTACCCGTCGCCTCCCCCTGCCTCCTTGATCGTCACTCTCTTGTTCGTGACGAGTATTCCCGCCTTGGTGCTGGAGTCTATAATGGTGAGCTTTTTCGCTGATGCACCTATCTCCGATAGCAACAGCAGGTCCGCCTGTAGGGCTTGTGCTGTATGGACTGCTAGATCGAAGGCTGCCCTTCTGTTGTTCAGATTAATCTGGATTACCTTTAGATTCATTGTGCGTGAGTAAAATGGAGGTAGTCTGGTTTTAATAGCTAAATAGCAAAATTTAAAACGTTTGTAAATGTAAGTTACGGACGGTACAAATTAACACAGGTGTAAATAAATAATATAGATGGACGATGTAGTTAAAATAGGCGGTGTGAGTATGTATAACAAGTTAAAATTAGTGTATATAGTACAATAACACAAGTTAAAATCGGTGTATATACAAGTTATGAACGGTAAAATTAAAACAGGTGTAAATAATATAAATATCTGGACGAGTTAACAACGGTAGATAAATAGAGTTACGAATCAGGTACAGAGGAGTAATCAGGTACCGTAAGTTATCACAGGAGGAAGGTGTCTATATCGCGGGTGGTTTGGGACCGCGCGGTGACTCGCTAGGGGTATCGATCTTGCGATTTACGAGGCGCGATTTGGTCCTGCCCCGCTCTGCCGCTCTGATGGCGGCCTTGTATTCGGGACACGCCATTGTCCATGGAGCATGGCCTGGTTGGTTGCATAGCGCGCAATGTTTATCGTTTTTACAATTGTCCCTGAAGTGGCCCTCGCTCCCGCAGTTCAGACACTTCCCCTTAACGTCGCGGTCCGCGCACTTCCCCCTTCTCGTGTACGCCCCAACACTTAGCGCACTTCTGAACCTCGACCCTCTTCCTAATCGGGCATTTCGTAATGCCTACCCAGATGGCGGGGTGTTCGTCCATTACCTGGCTTTTTTCTTTCGCCACGACCAGGGTAGCCGTCCTTCGGCCGCTCTCAGAGGTCCGTATTTCGGATACCTCGAGCCAGCCCGCGGGAGTATCCCCCATGCTGGCGGTGATGGCCTTGGTAACGTCTTCTTTAGTGGTTATCTCGTCGAGCTCTCTAATATAGTAAGTGTCCCGGTCCTGCCTCACCTTGCATTCCGCGCTCTGCCCTAGCTCCTCGCGGAGTTTGCTGGTGACAGCGTTGACGTCGCCTTTCCTCTGGTCGATGACCAATCGCAGGTTGCCATCTTTGGTTTTATGGGATGCCTTGAGTGCCTCCCTTTCGGGGCCAGTTAGTGCCTTGCGGGCTCCCTTCAGGAGATCGGCGTATGTCATGTTTTGGTCCTTCAGGAGAATGGTGACCGAGTCGGAGTTGGTCCCTTTGCTGGGATCTTGTTGCTTTTTCGTGTTACCGTCGACGCAATAGGCGATGCCTTTATTGTAGAATGCGCATTCCGCTAGCTTTGCCACATCCCGGCCATTTCGTTCGTGCGAATATCTTCGCCCGAACTAACCTAACCTAAACCTAACCTAACCTAACCTAACCTAAAACAACCAACCTAACCTAACCTAACCTAACCTAACCTAACCTAACCTAACCTAACCTAACCGAACCTAACCTAACCTAACCTAACCTAACCTAACCTAAATAACCTAACCTAACCTAACCTAACCTAACCTAACCTAACCTAACCTAACCTAACCTAACCTAACCTAACCTAACCTAACCTAACCTAACCTAACCTAACCTAACCGAACCTAACCGAACCTAACCTAACCTAACCTAACCTAACCTAACCTAACCTAACCTAACCTAACCTAACCTAACCTAACCTAACCTAACCTAACCTAACCGAAACCAACTAACCTAACCTAACCTAACCTAACCTAACCTAACCTAACCTAACCTAACCTAACCTAACCTAACCTACCGAACCTAACCTAACCTAACCTAACCTAACCTAACCTAACCTAACCTAACCTAACCTAACCGAACCGAACCTAACCTAACCTACAACCTAACCTAACCTAACCTAACCTAACCTAACCTAACCTAACCTAACCTAACGACCTAACCTAACCTAACCGAACCTAACCTAACCTAACCTAACCTAACCTAACCGAACCTAACCTAACCTACCTAACCTAACCTAACCTAACCTACCTAACCTAACCTAACCTAACCGAACCTAACCTAACGAACCTAACCTAACCTAACCTAACCTAACCTAACCTAACCTAACCTAACCTAACCTAACCTAACCTAACCTAACCGAACCTAACCTAACCGAACCTAACCTAACCTAACCTAACCTAACCTAACCTAACCTAACCTAACCTAACCTAACCTAACCTAACCTAACCTAACCTAACCTAACCGAACCTAACCTAACCTAACCTAACCTAACCTAACCTAACCTAACAACCTAACCTAACCTAACCTAACCTAACCTAACCTAACCTAACCTAACCTAACCTAACCTAACCTAACCTAACAACCTAACCTAACCTAACCTAACCTAACCTAACCTAACCTAACCTAACCTAACCTAACCTAACCTAACCTAACCTAACCTAACCTTTTTTTTTTTTTTTGTGAGAGGTTGGAGAAATGCAAATTACGCACCCCTGGGAAGATGGCCCAGGGAGTGTGGGACTCCCATCCACGGAGTAGATGGTCTACCCACTAAAACTCTAATCCTCTATATCTCTGCAGAACGTATGGCTAAGCCCCGAGGTATTGCCATGGCTACGTTACTGCCCTTCACTTATGTCTACCTATTGGTTACTTATTCTCCCTGTCCTCCTTTTCCTTTGTTTTCATTATCTTCGTTAGCATTTCTAATCCTGCTTTCCAATCATCTTTACTGTCTACCATACTCTTTATGATCTCCTTCAAAGTCTCTTTGGAGGCTATATTTTCATGTTCGCTTCTGATATCTTTCCACCTTTTACAGTGTACAATGGCGTGTTCCACGCTGTCTTGGATATCGCATACTTTGCATAAGTCGTTAGGTGTCTTCTTAATGCGTAGGGTGTAGGTCCCGAAGGAGCCATGCCCGCTCAGTACCTGCGTTAGAAAATAATTGGTGCATCTATGCTTACAATTGGTCCAGGTCTCTACGTTAGGGATTAAATGTTTAGTCCACTGTGCCTTGTCAGTGGTGGTGTCCCAGTTTTCTTGCCACTTGTGGAGTGTTCCCGCTCGTAATACTCGCTTCTCAATTTTACTTCCCGTGCCTATTAAACTTTCGATCGTTTCTCTCTCTTCGGCCTCAAGTTCGGCCGGCGGTGCGCCCGCGATCACCTGGACCGCTTCTGTTGAGATTGTCCTGTAGGCCATTGTAACTCTTATCAATATCCTCCGTTGCGCTGAGCGAATCGCTTTTTTATAGGCACTGGCCAACAGCGCTTGGGCCCAAAAGTATGCTCCGTACAGAACGGTGGATTTCCAAGAGTTGTACAGTACCATTCTCTTCTCGTATTTTGGACCCCCAATATTAGGTAAGATTCTACTTAGGGTATTGGTCACGCCGTCGGCCCTTTGTATCGCCGCTTTGATGTGGGTTCCGGGGTTGTTGTTGTCGTCTATTACTATTCCTAAATATTTTGCGTGTTTTGTCGTTAATATTACTCTCCCCGCTAGTTGTATGTCCACTTCGTGTCGTTTTCTCGGTCCGCGTAATATAACTAGTGCTGATTTCTCGCAAGCCACTCGGAGCTTTACCTTCTCCGTCCAATTATGGATTATCCTAGTTGCCTCGTTTCCTATCTCGTTGAACTCTTGGATAGTGTTCGCTTCGATCGTAAGTGCCAGGTCGTCAGCATACGCGATGGTTGACGTCCCCTCCGGCAGTTCGAGGTTTAACACTTCATCATACATCACGTTCCAAAGTGTTGGGCCCAGGATTGACCCTTGTGGCACTCCGGCGGTAATTTGGATTCTACTATTCCTCCCGGATTTGATGTGTCTCTCCTCAAAGTAACCTGATTATTAGATTTAATAAGTATTGCGGGACGTTTTTTGCCCGTAATGATTGGAGAATTGATTCCCAATCTGCTTCGTTAAATGCGTTTTTAATGTCTATTAGCACCACTCCGAACCATTTTCTTCTGCATTGCGTCTTCTTGTTCAAGAGGTGTTTAATTGCTGAGATGGTACTTTTTCCCTTTATGAACCCGTACTGCCTGGGCGAAAAACCTCCTCCGGCATTTATTTCTTTAATTATACGATTATTTATAATGCTCTCGAATACTTTCGCTATTGTATTTATCAGACAGATCGGTCTGTAGGACGTTTCCCTCGTCTCTCCTTTTGATGGCTTCGGTATCAAAACTACGGACGCAATTTTGGAGCTTGCTGGGAAGCGTGCATCGCTGAGCATACTATTGAACATCCCGACGATAAGGGAGGGATTAACGCTCCATACTATTCTCCATGCCTTAAGTGGTATTTGGTCGGGTCCCGGGGCTTTGTTCGGGTTCATATTCTTTAAGGCTATTTCTATCTCCTCGGGTTCTATGTGAGCGTCTGTTTTGGCCTGTCGTCTATAGTGCCTCAGGTCCGGTAAGTTGTCTTGTCGGAAAAGCTGCGAGATGATGGCTTTCCTCTGTTCTTCTGGTAAGTCCACCGGGGTTTTAAAACCTATTTTTGCGGTTGTGATCTTGTAACCCTTTCCCCATATGTCGTTGTTTAAATCTTCGCATATTTCTCTCCAGTGGTTTCTTTTGGACGTTTTTATCGCCCCCGTGAGCTCTCTTCTTAACGTTCTCAGCGTTTCGAGTTCGCTTTCGATACCGTTTCCTGCGCAGTGTTTGCTCATCACCTGCACCTTCTTCCTCTGCTCGATGCATTTCTCTCTGCTCGACTCGATTTCGTCCGTCCACCAAAAAGGTTGCTGGGGGGATTTTCTCCTGGACGCTTTCCTGCATCCCAGCAGACAGGTCCTTACTAGTCGGGTTAGTTTCCTAAGCCCGATATTTCTTGGGGGGAGGAGCCCGCTGTTTATCTCGAAGAGGCTTTTAAACACCTCCCAGTCGTATTCCTGTCTGCCGTTGGGTCTGCCGTATCGCTGCTCCCTGCTTGATCTAATTTTAATCAGAATATATTTATGATCACTCAGTGTCTCCTCATCTAGCACTCTCCATTCCGAGACCTTCGTGAGAACGCTCTCACTGACCATCGTAATGTCAATCCACGACAAAAGGTTTTTTCTTTGCCATGTCGGCGCTCCGTCGTTTAACGTGGTTAAATTCTTGGCTGAAATCCACTCTTCTAGGTATTCGCCTCGGTGGTCCTTACTTCTTGCTCCCCACGTTTCGGACTTCGCGTTGAGGTCACCGGCAATCACTAGTTTCTTTATATCGCCGCTATGCGATGTCATAATTTCATCTACCTTTTTTTAAAGTTGTCCAGAGAGATATTGGGTGATATATATGCGACTATCAGAAGGAAGTCTTCTAGATAGACCTCCATGTAGCTTTCGTGTTTAATAATTTGCTGCAACCTCATTTTACGGTTGGGGAAGATCACTGCCACGTTAGCCAGGTCGTCAGTGACCCAAGTTTTCTTCGCGACGATCCCCTTGTTTGGTTCGGAGACTATTGCGATGTCCACGTCGTATTTTATGATTGCTCTTTCCAATAGAGCGTGTGCTGCCTTTGCGCGCATAGCATTAAATTGCAGTACCTTCAAGTACTTTCCTTTGGGCATGTCTTTAAGTAAATATATGTATAAATAAGTAAATGAATAAAAATGTATAAATATAATATATAAATAGGTTAGTTATCACAGTTTATCACAGTTTGTCACTTGTCGCGTTTGCGTAAAAATATCACAGATGACTCGAATATTGCCTGACATTAGGCCTCCGCTAACTGCCCGCTACTTCCGCTGGCCAGACTCGTTCGACTGGATCGGGTTGATTCTGGCAGTTCCATCCGCCCGCTGACGCTGGATTCCGAGTACGTTGCGCTTGTGGTGCGTCGCACACTTCGCGCTTCCCGTCTATATTCAGTACGGCGTATGTTCTCCGAGCGGTGGCCTTCGACGTTGCGCAGGTCCCTTGCCTCCTCTCTTCTGCTTCTAACCGTTTTTCGATACGTGGGGCAGCTCATGTTGTCGGGTCTATGCCCTTTTGTGTCGCACGTGGGGCAGAACATATCCCGATTACAATCCTTCGCTATGTGTCCACTCCCGGTGCACCGATAACATTTTTTCCTTGTTCTCCTCCTCCTTGCAGTCCCTTCTGCTATGCCCCATTTTCATGCAATTACTGCATCTTGATACCTCTACCCATTCTCTTATTATACAGTTATTCCAACCAATTTTAATGCGCCCCATATCTAGGAGTTTATGTCCCGCCTCACGGCCAATTATTACTTCCGCTGAATTGTTCCCGGTCCTGCCTGGTCTGATCCTAATTTCTTGGATACTTTCCACTTCCTCTTGGCCCAAAGCCTTCGCGATAGCTGCTTCTACGTCACCCCTTTCCACGAAGATATCCATGTTTCCTATATGTATCTTCTTTGTTTGCATAATGTTTCTCGACTGCATGTGGGGAACTACTGTCTGTAGATGCTTGTTTACGACATCGCCTTTACCCTTTGTAGTCGTGATAATCAGGTCCCTCGCTCTGTTCAGCCGCACTGACTTTATTTCTTGTTGCATTTTACTGTCCTGCACACCTTCTTTGATCTTCTTTAGCAGATCTGCGTAGGACTCCCTATCCGTCCTTATTAATATGGCATCCGTTTTCTCCCTGTCACGGTATCTCTTATTTCGCAGAATTATCGCGTTAATGGCCAACCCATGCAACTCGATTTCCATAATCTTGCGTAGTCGCCCAAGTTTTATCCCTTCTTCCATTTCGACGACTATCTTTTCTTTGCCTCTGTGTAAATACTCCTGGACTACTTCTCTGATGTGGGCTCGTTTTATGACCTCCTCTGCTTTAGTACAGATTGCGTACATCCTTCTTTCCTTGCTCACGGTTTTCCCTTTAACTATGTTATCTATATATGTATACTCGCCCTGACCAACTTCCAGCTCCTGTATTAATTCCGGGTGCCTTAGCTTGACTCTTTTGCGTACCTCCCCTTCCTCGCGGAGAAGGTATACCATATCTTCCTCCAGTCCCTTGATATCGTCCGGAGTGCACAGCGTGGTTCTTACAAAGGCCTGGTCCGGCCAGTCCATCTTCATGACCGCGTCCTCTAACTCTGGGTTTGGGCCATTCTTCAGATCGTTCATCGCAGTCTGTATTTTCTCCATGGTCTCTCTGTCATCCTCTACTTTCTGCTTGCATCTTGAGCACCATGTCGCCTCATCCGTTTCTTTGCTTTTATCCACTTCCATCGGAGCATCCGTTTGTACTGCCACTTCCTTCGAGTCTATCTTAGGTTTTTTATAGCTCTTCTCCGGGCTGTTGTCTGTTAGGATTGTACCGTCCCCTAAAGTACCCGCTCCTTTCTTCCGGTATTCGTTCCCTATTCTTGTTTTCCTCCACCGCATCTTCCAGCTCTAGCATTCTCCTACTAACTTTTTCGCGTCGTCATTTACTCTCGTTATTAGAGGCGCCGTGGCTGTAGCCCAGGACTTTACATCTCTGTGGACTGTTTTATAATTGTCTTTTATGTATTTCTTCAGAGTATCCATGCTATCCTGCAGCTTCTTCACGTTTGCCACGAGCGCCAGCTCCGCAGTTCTCTTCCTCTTTTTTTCCGTCTCCTGTATCTCGCTAGTTGCTTCAGTAACGCCAGGGGTATTGGCGTTCCACCATTCCTCTGCCTGTTGTTCTGCCGTATAAGATTGCATATCATCCCATTCGAAAGGTATGTCCCGCCCCGATCCTGCACTAGAGGAATTTGGGGGGGTTCTGCTCAGCGAGCTCCTCCTAACTGTTGGGTCTTGCTCGTTCTCCCAGTCATAACACGCTCGTGCGCCCTCAGTTCCACTAACTTTCGCCAGCTGTGGGACGTGGTTCCCTGTCTCCACAGCAGTACGGTCTCTGGATAACGGTCGGGGGGGGCCCGCACGGCCACCCTCACCCTCGACCGGTACTGGGGTCTCCCTCCCCTGCACCGTAGGCTTCTTTTTCGTTACATAGCTGTCCATGCTGGCAGATATGTCAAGTCCTTGCATTTTATGCCTCCTGCCAGGCCTGTTTCCGTCAACGTAGGGGCTGTCCGGTTTTTTTTTTTTTTTTTTTTTTTTTTTTTTGTCACAGAGAAGGGTGACGTTTTTTATTAAGATTAGAGAATGGGAAGAGTAAAAGAAAGACCCCTAGCCCTCGATAACCTAATAGCGTCGGGGTCTGAAGAGATGAAGAGTTAGTCAAGGGAGACTGGATAGAACAGACAACAGAGAAGGGATCTGCTCCAAGGAAGGAGGAGACAGATCCAGCTAGGGCGCCTCGGGGGCGCCACGCCCGCCGCAAGGTTTGCAGGCGCCCAATGGGCGGGCGGGGCCCAAGAGCCCAGTGGCTAGCCTGGGCCGCGGGAGGAGGAACCCCGACCAAGAGGGACTGGGGCGCGCAAGGGCGGGCCCCGAGCCGCCACCGGGGGACGCGCCCGAGGGGGGGGCAGGGGAGGGGCCCCGCACGGGAACCGAACCGTAACCGAACCGAACCGAACGACCTAACCGAAACGAACCGAACCTAACCGCAACCGAACCGAACGAACCGAACCGAACCACGAACCTACCGAACCAACCGAACCGAAAACCGAACCGAACCGAACCGAACCGAACCGAACCGAACCGGAACCGAACCTAACCGAACCGAACCGAACCGAACCGAAACCGAACCGAACCGAACCGACCAAACCGAACCAACCGCCGAACCGAACCGAACCGAACCGAACCGAACCAACCGAACCGAACCGAACCGAACCGAACCGAACCGAACCGAACCGAACCTAACGAACCGAACCGAACCGAACCGAACCGAACGAACCGAACCGAACCGAACCGAACCGAACCGAACCGAACCGAACCGAACCGAACCGAACCGAACCTAACCGAACCGAACCGAACCGAACCGAACCGAACCGAACCGAACCGAACCGAACCGAACCGAAACCGAACCGAACCGAACCGAACCGAACCGAACCGACCGAACCGAACCGAACCGAACCTACCGAACCGAACCGAACCGACCGAACCGAACCGAACCGAACCGAACCAACCGAACGAACGAACCGAACCGAACCAACCGAACCGAACCGAACCGAACCGAACCGAACCGAACCGAACCTAACCGAACCGAACCGAACCTAACCGAACCGAACCGAACCGAACCGAACCGACCGAACCGAACCGACCAACCCGAACCGAACCGAACCGAACCGAACCGAACCGAACCGAACCGAACCGAACCCTACTAACCGAACCGAACCGAACCGAACCGAACCGAACCGACCGAACCTAACCGAACCGAACCGAACCGAACCGAACGAACCGAACCGAACCGAACCGAACCGAACCGACCAAACCGAACCGAACCGAACCTAACCTAACCGACCGAACCGAACCGAACCGAACCGAACCGAACCGAACGAACCTAAACCGAATCGAACCGAACCGAAACGAACCGAAGAACCGAAAACCGACCGAACCTAACCGAACGAACCTAACCGAACCTAACCTAACTAACCGAACCTAACCGAACCGAACCTAAACCGAACCTAACCTAACCTAACCGAACCTAACTAACCGAACCTAAACTCCTAACCTAACCGAACCTAACCGAACCTAACCGAACTAACCTAACCTAACCTAACCCGAACCGAACCTAACCTAAACCTAAAAACCTAACCTAACCTAACCTAACCTAACCTAACCAACCTAACCTAACCTAACCTAACCTAACCTAACTAACCTAACCTAACCTAA
>JAVRBK010000174.1:0-24333 GCA_036250285.1 Pyrocoelia pectoralis | reverse complement strand
ATCGCCCCCACCCCCCCTTTCGACAATTTCTGAAAAATCGAGAAAAATCAATAATTGTCATTTTTAGTCCGATCTTCATGAAATTTTGGTCTTAGACTAAATCGAGTGCGAGAAATCCAAAACTGGCCTCACTTTTGGTCTGCGAGCTCATCTTCTCACCGAAAAAAAATCTCAAAGTCCAAATCTTTGGGCCACAGGGTGTGCTCAAATTTGGAGAGACCCTGTGCCTCAACGGAGGGTCCGATCGACCTGAAATATTTTTTATTCTATTCTCTAAACCTTCCTCTTTCCAAAAAGGTATCGATCACCCCCCTTGGTCTATAAAAACCCGAGATAGGGCGTTTTGTAGGGGGATACTCGCAAAATTTGGACTTTGGGAATTTTTTCGGTGGGAAGATGAACTCGCAGACCAAAAGTGAGTCCAGTTTTGGATTCCTCGCACCCGATTTAGTCTAAAACCAAAATTTCATGAAGATCGGAGAGATTGACCATATTTCAATATCGCCCCCACCCCCCCCCCTTTCGACAATTTCAGAAAAATCGAGAAAAATCAATAATTGTCATTTTTAGTCCGATCTTCATGAAATTTTGGTCTTAGACTAAATCGAGTGCGAGAAATCCAAAACTGGCCTCACTTTTGGTCTGCGAGCTCATCTTCTCACCGAAAAAAAATCTCAAAGTCCAAATCTTTTGGGCCACAGGGTGTGCTCAACTTTGGAGAGACCCTGTGCCTCAACGGGGGTCCGATCGACCTGAAATATTTTTTATTCTATTCTCTAAACCTTCCTCTTTCCAAAAAGGTATCGATCACCCCCCTTGGTCTATAAAAACCCGAGATAGGGCGTTTTGTAGGGGATACTCGCAAAATTTGGACTTTGGGAATTTTTTTCGGTGGGAAGATGAACTCGCAGACCAAAAGTGAGTCCAGTTTTGGATTCCTCGCACCCGATTTAGTCTAAAACCAAAATTTCATGAAGATCGGAGAGATTGACCATATTTCAATATCGCCCCCACCCCCCCCTTTCGACAATTTCAGAAAAATCGAGAAAAATCAATAATTGTCATTTTTAGTCCGATCTTCATGAAATTTTGGTCTTAGACTAAATCGAGTGCGAGAAATCCAAAACTGGCCTCACTTTGGTCTGCGAGCTCATCTCTCACCGAAAAAAATCTCAAAGTCCAAATCTTTTGGGCCACAGGGTGTGCTCAAATTTGGAGAGACCCTGTGCCTCAACGGGGGGTCCGATCGACCTGAAATATTTTTATTCTATTCTCTAAACCTTCCTCTTTCCAAAAAGGTATCGATCACCCCCCTTGGTCTATAAAAACCCGAGATAGGGCGTTTTGTAGGGGGATACTCGCAAAATTTGGACTTTGGGAATTTTTTTCGGTGGGAAGATGAACTCGCAGACCAAAAGTGAGTCCAGTTTTGGATTCCTCGCACCCGATTTAGTCTAAAACCAAAATTTCATGAAGATCGGAGAGATTGACCATATTTCAATATCGCCCCCACCCCCCCCTTTCGACAATTTCAGAAAAATCGAGAAAAATCAATAATTGTCATTTTTAGTCCGATCTTCATGAAATTTTGGTCTTAGACTAAATCGAGTGCGAGAAATCCAAAACTGGCCTCACTTTTGGTCTGCGAGCTCATCTTCTCACCGAAAAAAATCTCAAAGTCCAAATCTTTTGGGCCACAGGGTGTGCTCAACTTTGGAGAGACCCTGTGCTCAACGGGGGGTCCGATCGACCTGAAATTTTTTTATCTATCTCTAAACCTTCCTCTTTCCAAAAAGGTATCGATCACCCCCCTTGGTCTATAAAAACCCGAGATAGGGCGTTTTGTAGGGGGATACTCGCAAATTTGGACTTTGGGAATTTTTTTCGGTGGGAAGATGAACTCGCAGACCAAAAGTGAGTCCAGTTTTGGATTCCTCGCACCCGATTTAGTCTAAAACCAAAATTTCATGAAGATCGGAGAGATTGACCATATTTCAATATCGCCCCCACCCCCCCCCCTTTCGACAATTTCAGAAAATCGAGAAATCAATAATTGTCATTTTTAGTCCGATCTTCATGAAATTTTGGTCTTAGACTAAATCGAGTGCGAGAAATCCAAAACTGGCCTCACTTTTGGTCTGCGAGCTCATCTTCTCACCGAAAAAAAATCTCAAAGTCCAAATCTTTTGGGCCACAGGGTGTGCTCAACTTTGGAGAGACCCTGTGCCTCAACGGGGGTCCGATCGACCTGAAATATTTTTTATTCTATTCTCTAAACCTTCCTCTTTCCAAAAAGGTATCGATCACCCCCTTGGTCTATAAAAACCCGAGATAGGGCGTTTTGTAGGGGGATACTCGCAAAATTTGGACTTTGGGAATTTTTTTCGGTGGGAAGATGAACTCGCAGACCAAAAGTGAGTCCAGTTTTGGATTCCTCGCACCCGATTTAGTCTAAAACCAAAATTTCATGAAGATCGGAGAGATTGACCATATTTCAATATCGCCCCCACCCCCCCCTTTCGACAATTTCAGAAAAATCGAGAAAAATCAATAATTGTCATTTTTAGTCCGATCTTCATGAAATTTTGGTCTTAGACTAAATCGAGTGCGAGAAATCCAAAACTGGCCTCACTTTTGGTCTGCGAGCTCATCTTCTCACCGAAAAAAAATCTCAAAGTCCAAATCTTTTGGGCCACAGGGTTGCTCAACTTTGGAGAGACCCTGTGCCTCAACGGGGGGTCCGATCGACCTGAAATATTTTTATTCTATTCTCTAAACCTTCCTCTTTCCAAAAAGGTATCGATCACCCCCCTTGGTCTATAAAAACCCGAGATAGGGCGTTTTGTAGGGGGATACTCGCAAAATTTGGACTTTGGGAATTTTTTTCGGTGGGAAGATGAACTCGCAGACCAAAAGTGAGTCCAGTTTTGGATTCCTCGCACCCGATTTAGTCTAAAACCAAAATTTCATGAAGATCGGAGAGATTGACCATATTTCAATATCGCCCCCCCCCCCCCCCCCCCCCCCTTTCGACAATTTAGAAAAATCGAGAAAAATCAATAATTGTCATTTTTAGTCCGATCTTCATGAAATTTTGGTCTTAGACTAAATCGAGTGCGAGAAATCCAAAACTGGCCTCACTTTTGGTCTGCGAGCTCATCTTCTCACCGAAAAAAATCTCAAAGTCCAAATCTTTTGGGCCACAGGGTGTGCTCAACTTTGGAGAGACCCTGTGCCTCAACGGGGGGTCCGATCGACCTGAAATATTTTTTATTCTATTCTCTAAACCTTCCTCTTTCCAAAAAGGTATCGATCACCCCCCTTGGTCTATAAAACCCGAGATAGGGCGTTTTGTAGGGGGATACTCGCAAAATTTGGACTTTGGGAATTTTTTTCGGTGGAAGATGAACTCGCAGACCAAAAGTGAGTCCAGTTTTGGATTCCTCGCACCCGATTTAGTCTAAAACCAAAATTTCATGAAGATCGGAGAGATTGACCATATTTCAATATCGCCCCCACCCCCCCTTTCGACAATTTCAGAAAAATCGAGAAAAATCAATAATTGTCATTTTTAGTCCGATCTTCATGAAATTTTGGTCTTAGACTAAATCGAGTGCGAGAAATCCAAAACTGGCCTCACTTTTGGTCTGCGAGCTCATCTTCTCACCGAAAAAAAATCTCAAAGTCCAAATCTTTTGGGCCACAGGGTGTGCTCAACTTTGGAGAGACCCTGTGCCTCAACGGGGGTCCGATCGACCTGAAATATTTTTTATTCTATTCTCTAAACCTTCCTCTTTCCAAAAGGTATCGATCACCCCCTTGGTCTATAAAAACCCGAGATAGGGCGTTTTGTAGGGGGTACTCGCAAAATTTGGACTTTGGGAATTTTTTTCGGTGGGAAGATGAACTCGCAGACCAAAAGTGAGTCCAGTTTTGGATTCCTCGCACCCGATTTAGTCTAAAACCAAAATTTCATGAAGATCGGAGAGATTGACCATATTTCAATATCGCCCCCACCCCCCCCTTTCGACAATTTCAGAAAAATCGAGAAAAATCAATAATTGTCATTTTTAGTCCGATCTTCATGAAATTTTGGTCTTAGACTAAATCGAGTGCGAGAAATCCAAAACTGGCCTCACTTTTGGTCTGCGAGCTCATCTCTCACCGAAAAAAAATCTCAAAGTCCAAATCTTTTGGGCCACAGGGTGTGCTCAACTTTTGAGAGACCTGTGCCTCAACAGGGGGTCCATCGAACCTGAAATAATTTTATTATTCTATCTCTAAACCTTCCTCGTTTCCAAAGGTAATCGATCACCCCCCTTGGTCTTAGAAACCCGAGATACGGGCGTTTTGTAGGGGGATACTCTGCAAATTTGGGGGACTTTTGGGAAATTTGTGTCAGGTGGTAGATGAACTCGCAGACCAAAAGATGAGTCAGTTTTGGATTCCTCGCACCCGATTTAGTCTAAAAACAACACAATTTCATTGAGATCTGAGAGGATTGACCATATTTCAATATCGGCCCGTCGCCCGACCCACATCGCCCCCAACCCCCCCCCCCATTGCGCCAATTTCAGAAAAATCGAGAAAAATCAATTAATTGTCATGTTCTAGCCGATCTGTCACTGAATTTGGTCTTATACTAAATCGAGTGCGAGAAATCCAAAACGGGCCTCACTTTTGGTCTGCGAGCTCATCTTCTCACCGAAAAAAGAATCTCAAAAGTCCAAATCTTTTGGGCCACAGGGGGGTGTGCTCAACTTTGGAGAGACCCTGTGCCTCAACGGGGGGTCCGATCGACCTGAAATATTTTTTATTCTATTCTCTAAACCTTCCTCTTTCCAAAAAGGTATCGATCACCCCCATTGGTCTATAAAAACCCGAGATAGGGCGTTTTGTAGGGGGATACTCGCAAAATTTGGACTTTGGGAATTTTTTTCGGTGGGAAGATGAACTCGCAGACCAAAAGTGAGTCCAGTTTTGGATTCCTCGCACCCGATTTAGTCTAAAAAACCAAAATTTCATGAAGATCGGAGAGATTGACCATATTTCAATATCGCCCCCACCCCCCCCCCCTTTCGACAATTTCAGAAAAATCGAGAAAATCAATAATTGTCATTTTTAGTCCGATCTTCATGAAATTTTGGTCTTAGACTAAATCGAGTGCGAGAAATCCAAAACTGGCCTCACTTTTGGTCTGCGAGCTCATCTTCTCACCGAAAAAAATCTCAAAGTCCAAATCTTTTGGGCCACAGGGTGTGCTCAACTTTGGAGAGACCCTGTGCCTCAACGGGGGGTCCGATCGACCTGAAATATTTTTTATTCTATTCTCTAAACCTTCCTCTTTCCAAAAAGGTATCGATCACCCCCCTTGGTCTATAAAAACCCCGAGATAGGGCGTTTTGTAGGGGGATACTCGCAAAATTTGGACTTTGGGAATTTTTTTCGGTGGGAAGATGAACTCGCAGACCAAAGTGAGTCCAGTTTTGGATTCCTCGCACCCGATTTAGTCTAAAAGCAAATTTCATGAAGATCGGAGAGATTGACCATATTTCAATATCGCCCCCCCCCCCCCCTTTCGACAATTTCAGAAAAATCGAGAAAAATCAATAATTGTCATTTTAGTCCGATCTTCATGAAATTTTGGTCTTAGACTAAATCGAGTGCGAGAAATCCAAAACTGGCCTCACTTTTGGTCTGCGAGCTCATCTTCTCACCGAAAAAAAAATCTCAAAGATCCAAATCTTTTGGGCCACAGGGTGTGCTCAACTTTGGAGAGACCCTGTGCCTCAACGGGGGGTCCGATCGACCTGAAATATTTTTTATTCTATTCTCTAAACCTTCCTCTTTCCAAAAAGGTATCGATCACCCCCCTTGGTCTATAAAAACCCGAGATAGGGCGTTTTGTAGGGGGATACTCGCAAAATTTGGACTTTGGGAATTTTTTTCGGTGGGAAGATGAACTCGCAGACCAAAAGTGAGTCCAGTTTTGGATTCCTCGCACCCGATTTAGTCTAAAACCAAAATTTCATGAAGATCGGAGAGATTGACCATATTTCAATATCGCCCCCACCCCCCCCCTTTCGACAATTTCAGAAAAATCGAGAAAAATCAATAATTGTCATTTTTAGTCCGATCTTCATGAAATTTTGGTCTTAGACTAAATCGAGTGCGAGAAATCCAAAACTGGCCTCACTTTTGGTCTGCGAGCTCATCTTCTCACCGAAAAAAAATCTCAAAGTCCAAATCTTTTGGGCCACAGGGTGTGCTCAACTTTGAGAGACCCTGTGCCTCAACGGGGGTCCGATCGACCTGAAATATTTTTTATTCTAATTCTCTAAACCTTCCTCTTTCCAAAAAGGTATCGATGCACCCCCATTGGTCTATAAAAAACCCGAGATAGGGCGTTTTGTAGGGGGATACTCGCAAAATTTGGACTTTGGGAATTTTTTTCGGTGGAAGATGAACTCGCAGACCAAAAGTGAGTCCAGTTTTGGATTCCTCGCACCCGATTTAGTCTAAAACCAAAATTTCATGAAGATCGGAGAGATTGACCATATTTCAATATCGCCCCACCCCCCCTTTCGACAATTCAGAAAAATCGAGAAAAATCAATAATTGTCATTTTTAGTCCGATCTTCATGAAATGTTGTCTTAGACTAAATCGAGTGCGAGAAATCCAAAACTGGCCTCACTTTTGGTCTGCGAGCTCATCTTCTCATCGAAAAAAAATTTCAAAGTCCAAATCTTTTTGGGCCACAGGGTGTGCTCAACTTTGGAGAAGGACCCTGTGCCTCAACGGGGGGTCCGATCGACCTGAAATATTTTTTATTCTATTCTCTAAACCTTCCTCTTTCCAAAAAGGTATCGATCACCCCCATTGGTCGATAAAAACCCGAGATAGGGCGTTTTGTAGGGGGATACTCGCAAATTTGGACTTTGGGAATTTTTTTCTGTGGGAAGATGAACTCGCAGACCAAAAGTGAGTCCAGTTTGGAGTCCTCGCACCCATTTAGTCTAAAAAGCCAAATTTCATGAGATCGAGAGATTGACCATATTTCATATCGCCCGCCTACCCCCCCCCTTTCGACAATTTCAGAAAAATCGAGAAAAATCAATAATTGTCATTTTAGTCCGATCTCATGAAATTTTGGTCTTAGACTAAATCGAGTGCGAGAAATCCAAAACTGGCCTCACTTTTGGTCTGCGAGCTCATCTCTCACCGAAAAAAAATTTCAAAGTCCAAATCTTTTGGGCCACAGGGTGTGCTCAACTTTGGAGAGACCCTGTGCCTCAACGGGGGGTCCGATCGACCTGAAATATTTTTTATTCTATTCTCTAAACCTTCCTCTTTTCAAAAAGGTAATCGATCACCCCCCTTGGTCTATAAAAACCCGAGATAGGGCGTTTTGGTAGGGTGATACTCGCAAAATTTGGACTTTGGGAATTTTTTTCGGTGGGAAGATGAACTCGCAGACCAAAAGTGAGTCCAGTTTTGGATTCCTCGCACCCGATTTAGTCTAAAACCAAAATTTCATGAAGATCGGAGAGATTGACCATATTTCAATATCGCCCCCCCCCCCCTTTCGACAATTTCAGAAAAATCGAGAAAAATCAATAATTGTCATTTTTAGTCCGATCTTCATGAAATTTTGGTCTTAGACTAAATCGAGTGCGAGAAATCCAAAACTGGCCTCACTTTTGGTCTGCGAGCTCATCTTCTCACCGAAAAAAAATCTCAAAGTCCAAATCTTTTGGGCCACAGGGTGTGCTCAACTTTGGAGAGACCCTGTGCCTCAACGGGGGGTCCGATCGACCTGAAATATTTTTTATTCTATTCTCTAAACCTTCCTCTTTCCAAAAAGGTATCGATCACCCCCCTTGGTCTATAAAAACCCGAGATAGGGCGTTTTGTAGGGGGATACTCGCAAAATTTGGACTTTGGGAATTTTTTTCGGTGGGAATGAACTCGCAGACCAAAAGTGAGTCCAGTTTTGGATTCCTCGCACCCGATTTAGTCTAAAACCAAAATTTCATGAAGATCGGAGAGATTGACCATATTTCAATATCGCCCCCCCCCCCCCCTTTCGACAATTTAGAAAAATCGAGAAAAATCAATAATTGTCATTTTTAGTCCGATCTTCATGAAATTTTGGTCTTAGACTAAATCGAGTGCGAGAAATCCAAAACTGGCCTCACTTTTGGTCTGCGAGCTCATCTTCTCACCGAAAAAAAATCTCAAAGTCCAAATCTTTTGGGCCACAGGGTGTGCTCAACTTTGGAGAGACCCTGTGCCTCAACGGGGGGTCCGATCGACCTGAAATATTTTTTATTCTATTCTCTAAACCTTCCTCTTTCCAAAAAGGTATCGATCACCCCCCTTGGTCTATAAAAACCCGAGATAGGGCGTTTTGTAGGGGGATACTCGCAAAATTTGGACTTTGGGAATTTTTTTCGGTGGGAAGATGAACTCGCAGACCAAAAGTGAGTCCAGTTTTGGATTCCTCGCACCCGATTTAGTCTAAAACCAAAATTTCATGAAGATCGGAGAGATTGACCATATTTCAATATCGCCCCCACCCCCCCCTTTCGACAATTTCAAAAAATCGAGAAAAATCAATAATTGTCATTTTTAGTCCGATCTTCATAAAATTTTGGTCTTAGACTAAATCGAGTGCGAGAAATCCAAAACTGGCCTCACTTTTGGTCTGCGAGCTCATCTTCTCACCGAAAAAAAATCTCAAAGTCTCTAACCTTCCTCTTTCCAAAAAGGTATCGATCACCCCCTTGGTCTATAAAAACCCGAGATAGGGCGTTTTGTAGGGGGATACTCGCAAAATTTGGACTTTGGGAATTTTTTTCGGTGGGAAGATGAACTCGCAGACCAAAAGTGAGTCCAGTTTTGGATTCCTCGCACCCGATTTAGTCTAAAACCAAAATTTCATGAAGATCGGAGAGATTGACCATATTTCAATATCGCCCCCACCCCCCCCTTTCGACAATTTCAGAAAAATCGAGAAAAATCAATAATTGTCATTTTTAGTCCGATCTTCATGAAATTTTGGTCTTAGACTAAATCGAGTGCGAGAAATCCAAAACTGGCCTCACTTTTGGTCTGCGAGCTCATCTTCTCACCGAAAAAAAATCTCAAAGCCAAATCTTGTGGGCACAGGGTGTGCTCACTTTGGAGAGACCCTGTGCCTCAACGGGGGTCCGATCGACCTGAAATATTTTTTTATTCTATTCTCTAAACCTTCCTCTTTCCAAAAGGTATCGATCACCCCCCTTGGTCTATAAAAACCCGAGATAGGGCGTTTTGTAGGGGGATACTCGCAAAATTTGGACTTTGGGAATTTTTTTCGGTGGGAAGATGAACTCGCAGACCAAAAGTGAGTCCAGTTTTGGATTCCTCGCACCCGATTTAGTCTAAAAGCAAAATTTCATGAAGATCGGAGAGATTGACCATATTTCAATATCGCCCCCCCCCCCCCCCCCTTTCGACAATTTCAGAAAAATCGAGAAAAATCAATAATTGTCATTTTTAGTCCGATCTTCATGAAATTTTGGTCTTAGACTAAATCGAGTGCGAGAAATCCAAAACTGGCCTCACTTTTGGTCTGCGAGCTCATCTTCTCACCGAAAAAAAATCTCAAAGTCCAAATCTTTTGGGCCACAGGGTGTGCTCAACTTTGGAGAGACCCTGTGCCTCAACGGGGGGTCCGATCGACCTGAAATATTTTTTATTCTATTCTCTAAACCTTCCTCTTTCCAAAAAGGTATCGATCACCCCCATTGGTCTATAAAAACCCGAGATAGGGCGTTTTGTAGGGGGATACTCGCAAAATTTGGACTTTGGGAATTTTTTTCGGTGGAAGATGAACTCGCAGACCAAAAGTGAGGCCAGTTTTGGATTCCTCGCACCCGATTTAGTCTAAAAGCAAAATTTCATGAAGATCGGAGAGATTGACCATATTTCAATATCGCCCCTACCCCCCCCCCTTTCGACAATTTCAGAAAAATCGAGAAAAATCAATAATTGTCATTTTTAGTCCGATCTTCATGAAATTTTGGTCTTAGACTAAATCGAGTGCGAGAAATCCAAAACTGGCCTCACTTTTGGTCTGCGAGCTCATCTTCTCACCGAAAAAAATCTCAAAGTCCAAATCTTTTGGGCCACAGGGTGTGCTCAACTTTGGAGAGACCCTGTGCCTCAACGGGGGGTCCGATCGACCTGAAATATTTTTTATTCTATTCTCTAAACCTTCCTCTTTCCAAAAAGGTATCGATCACCCCCCTTGGTCTATAAAAACCCGAGATAGGGCGTTTTGTAGGGGGATACTCGCAAAATTTGGACTTTGGGAATTTTTTTCGGTGGGAAGATGAACTCGCAGACCAAAAGTGAGTCCAGTTTTGGATTCCTCGCACCCGATTTAGTCTAAAAGCAAAATTTCATGAAGATCGGAGAGATTGACCATATTTCAATATCGCCCCCCCCCCCCCCCTTTCGACAATTTCAGAAAAATCGAGAAAAAATCAATAATTGTCATTTTTAGTCCGATCTTCATGAAATTTTGGTCTTAGACTAAATCGAGTGCGAGAAATCCAAAACTGGCCTCACTTTTGGTCTGCGAGCTCATCTTCTCACCGAAAAAAAATCTCAAAGTCCAAATCTTTTGGGCCACAGGGTGTGCTCAACTTTGGAGAGACCCTGTGCCTCAACGGGGGTCCGATCGACCTGAAATATTTTTTATTCTATTCTCTAAACCTTCCTCTTTCCAAAAAGGTATCGATCACCCCCTTGGTCTATAAAAACCCGAGATAGGGCGTTTTGTAGGGGGATACTCGCAAAATTTGGACTTTGGGAATTTTTTTCGGTGGGAAGATGAACTCGCAGACCAAAAGTGAGTCCAGTTTTGGATTCCTCGCACCCGATTTAGTCTAAAACCAAAATTTCATGAAGATCGGAGAGATTGACCATATTTCAATATCGCCCCCACCCCCCCCCTTTCGACAATTTCAGAAAAATCGAGAAAAATCAATAATTGTCATTTTTAGT
The DNA here is from genome assembly GCA_036250285.1 of Pyrocoelia pectoralis. Lineage (NCBI taxonomy): Eukaryota > Metazoa > Arthropoda > Insecta > Coleoptera > Lampyridae > Pyrocoelia > Pyrocoelia pectoralis. Next base: position 13,277 of record JAVRBK010000174.1, on the reverse strand, counting down.
CCGATCTTCATGAAATTTTGGTCTTAGACTAAATCGAGTGCGAGAAATCCAAAACTGGCCTCACTTTTGGTCTGCGAGCTCATCTTCTCACCGAAAAAAAAATCTCAAAGTCCAAATCTTTTGGGCCACAGGGTGTGCTCAACTTTGGAGAGACCCTGTGCCTCAACGGGGGGTCCGATCGACCTGAAATATTTTTTATTCTATTCTCTAAACCTTCCTCTTTCCAAAAAGGTATCGATCACCCCCCTTGGTCTATAAAAACCCGAGATAGGGCGTTTTGTAGGGGGATACTCGCAAAATTTGGACTTTGGGAATTTTTTTCGGTGGGAAGATGAACTCGCAGACCAAAAGTGAGTCCAGTTTTGGATTCCTCGCACCCGATTTAGTCTAAAACCAAAATTTCATGAAGATCGGAGAGATTGACCATATTTCAATATCGCCCCCACCCCCCCCCTTTCGACAATTTCAGAAAAATCGAGAAAAATCAATAATTGTCATTTTTAGTCCGATCTTCATGAAATTTTGGTCTTAGACTAAATCGAGTGCGAGAAATCCAAAACTGGCCTCACTTTTGGTCTGCGAGCTCATCTTCTCACCGAAAAAAAATCTCAAAGTCCAAATCTTTTGGGCCACAGGGTGTGCTCAACTTTGGAGAGACCCTGTGCCTCAACGGGGGGTCCGATCGACCTGAAATATTTTTTATTCTATTCTCTAAACCTTCCTCTTTCCAAAAAGGTATCGATCACCCCCCTTGGTCTATAAAAACCCGAGATAGGGCGTTTTGTAGGGGGATACTCGCAAAATTTGGACTTTGGGAATTTTTTTCGGTGGGAAGATGAACTCGCAGACCAAAAGTGAGTCCAGTTTTGGATTCCTCGCACCCGATTTAGTCTAAACCAAAATTTCATGAAGATCGGAGAGATTGACCATATTTCAATATCGCCCCCCCCCCCCCCCCCTTTCGACAATTTCAGAAAAATCGAGAAAAAATCAATAATTGTCATTTTTAGTCCGATCTTCATGAAATTTTGGTCTTAGACTAAATCGAGTGCGAGAAATCCAAAACTGGCCTCACTTTTGGTCTGCGAGCTCATCTTCTCACCGAAAAAAAATCTCAAAGTCCAAATCTTTTGGGCCACAGGGTGTGCTCAACTTTGGAGAGACCCTGTGCCTCAACGGGGGTCCGATCGACCTGAAATATTTTTTATTCTATTCTCTAAACCTTCCTCTTTCCAAAAAGGTATCGATCACCCCCATTGGTCTATAAAAACCCGAGATAGGGCGTTTTGTAGGGGGATACTCGCAAAATTTGGACTTTGGGAATTTTTTTCGGTGGGAAGATGAACTCGCAGACCAAAAGTGAGTCCAGTTTTGGATTCCTCGCACCCGATTTAGTCTAAAGCAAAATTTCATGAAGATCGGAGAGATTGACCATATTTCAATATCGCCCCCACCCCCCCCCCTTTCGACAATTTCAGAAAAATCGAGAAAAATCAATAATTGTCATTTTTAGTCCGATCTTCATGAAATTTTGGTCTTAGACTAAATCGAGTGCGAGAAATCCAAAACTGGCCTCACTTTTGGTCTGCGAGCTCATCTTCTCACCGAAAAAAAATCTCAAAGTCCAAATCTTTTGGGCCACAGGGTGTGCTCAACTTTGGAGAGACCCTGTGCCTCAACGGGGGGTCCGATCGACCTGAAATATTTTTTATTCTATTCTCTAAACCTTCCTCTTTCCAAAAAGGTATCGATCACCCCCCTTGGTCTATAAAAACCCGAGATAGGGCGTTTTGTAGGGGGATACTCGCAAAATTTGGACTTTGGGAATTTTTTTCGGTGGGAAGATGAACTCGCAGACCAAAAGTGAGTCCAGTTTTGGATTCCTCGCACCCGATTTAGTCTAAAACCAAAATTTCATGAAGATCGGAGAGATTGACCATATTTCAATATCGCCCCCACCCCCCCCCCCTTTCGACAATTTCAGAAAATCGAGAAAAATCAATAATTGTCATTTTTAGTCCGATCTTCATGAAATTTTGGTCTTAGACTAAATCGAGTGCGAGAAATCCAAAACTGGCCTCACTTTTGGTCTGCGAGCTCATCTTCTCACCGAAAAAAAATCTCAAAGTCCAAATCTTTTGGGCCACAGGGTGTGCTCAACTTTGGAGAGACCCTGTGCCTCAACGGGGGGTCCGATCGACCTGAAATATTTTTTATTCTATTCTCTAAACCTTCCTCTTTCCAAAAGGTATCGATCACCCCCCTTGGTCTATAAAAACCCGAGATAGGGCGTTTTGTAGGGGGATACTCGCAAAATTTGGACTTTGGGAATTTTTTTCGGTGGGAAGATGAACTCGCAGACCAAAAGTGAGTCCAGTTTTGGATTCCTCGCACCCGATTTAGTCTAAAAGCAAAATTTCATGAAGATCGGAGAGATTGACCATATTTCAATATCGCCCCACCCCCCCCCCCCCTTTCGACAATTTCAGAAAAATCGAGAAAAATCAATAATTGTCATTTTTAGTCCGATCTTCATGAAATTTTGGTCTTAGACTAAATCGAGTGCGAGAAATCCAAAACTGGCCTCACTTTTGGTCTGCGAGCTCATCTTCTCACCGAAAAAAAATCTCAAAGTCCAAATCTTTTGGGCCACAGGGTGTGCTCAACTTTGGAGAGACCCTGTGCCTCAACGGGGGGTCCGATCGACCTGAAATATTTTTTATTCTATTCTCTAAACCTTCCTCTTTCCAAAAAGGTATCGATCACCCCCCTTGGTCTATAAAAACCCGAGATAGGGCGTTTTGTAGGGGGATACTCGCAAAATTTGGACTTTGGGAATTTTTTCGGTGGGAAGATGAACTCGCAGACCAAAAGTGAGTCCAGTTTTGGATTCCTCGCACCCGATTTAGTCTAAAACCAAAATTTCATGAAGATCGGAGAGATTGACCATATTTCAATATCGCCCCCACCCCCCCCCTTTCGACAATTTCAGAAAAATCGAGAAAAATCAATAATTGTCATTTTTAGTCCGATCTTCATGAAATTTTGGTCTTAGACTAAATCGAGTGCGAGAAATCCAAAACTGGCCTCACTTTTGGTCTGCGAGCTCATCTTCTCACCGAAAAAAAATCTCAAAGTCCAAATCTTTTGGGCCACAGGGTGTGCTCAACTTTGGAGAGACCCTGTGCCTCAACGGGGGGTCCGATCGACCTGAAATATTTTTTATTCTATTCTCTAAACCTTCCTCTTTCCAAAAAGGTATCGATCACCCCCATTGGTCTATAAAAACCCGAGATAGGGCGTTTTGTAGGGGGATACTCGCAAAATTTGGACTTTGGGAATTTTTTCGGTGGGAAGATGAACTCGCAGACCAAAAGTGAGTCCAGTTTTGGATTCCTCGCACCCGATTTAGTCTAAAACCAAAATTTCATGAAGATCGGAGAGATTGACCATATTTCAATATCGCCCCCACCCCCCCCCTTTCGACAATTTCAGAAAAATCGAGAAAAATCAATAATTGTCATTTTTAGTCCGATCTTCATGAAATTTTGGTCTTAGACTAAATCGAGTGCGAGAAATCCAAAACTGGCCTCACTTTTGGTCTGCGAGCTCATCTTCTCACCGAAAAAAAATCTCAAAGTCCAAATCTTTTGGGCCACAGGGTGTGCTCAACTTTGGAGAGACCCTGTGCCTCAACGGGGGGTCCGATCGACCTGAAATATTTTTTATTCTATTCTCTAAACCTTCCTCTTTCCAAAAAGGTATCGATCACCCCCCTTGGTCTATAAAAACCCGAGATAGGGCGTTTTGTAGGGGGATACTCGCAAAATTTGGACTTTGGGAATTTTTTTCGGTGGGAAGATGAACTCGCAGACCAAAAGTGAGTCCAGTTTTGGATTCCTCGCACCCGATTTAGTCTAAAACCAAAATTTCATGAAGATCGGAGAGATTGACCATATTTCAATATCGCCCCCACCCCCCCCTTTCGACAATTTCAGAAAAATCGAGAAAAATCAATAATTGTCATTTTTAGTCCGATCTTCATGAAATTTTGGTCTTAGACTAAATCGAGTGCGAGAAATCCAAAACTGGCCTCACTTTTGGTCTGCGAGCTCATCTTCTCATCGAAAAAAAATCTCAAAGTCCAAATCTTTGGGCCACAGGGTGTGGTCAAATTTGGAGAGACCCTGTGCCTCAACGGGGGGTCCGATCGACCTGAAATATTTTTTATTCTATTCTCTAAACCTTCCTCTTTCCAAAAAGGTATCGATCACCCCCCTTGGTCTATAAAAACCCGAGATAGGGCGTTTTGTAGGGGGATACTCGCAAAATTTGGACTTTGGGAATTTTTTTCGGTGGGAAGATGAACTCGCAGACCAAAAGTGAGTCCAGTTTTGGATTCCTCGCACCCGATTTAGTCTAAAACCAAAATTTCATGAAGATCGGAGAGATTGACCATATTTCAATATCGCCCCCCCCCCCCCCCCCCTTCGACAATTTCAGAAAAATCGAGAAAAATCAATAATTGTCATTTTTAGTCCGATCTTCATGAAATTTTGGTCTTAGACTAAATCGAGTGCGAGAAATCCAAAACTGGCCTCACTTTTGGTCTGCGAGCTCATCTTCTCACCGAAAAAAAATCTCAAAGTCCAAATCTTTTGGGCCACAGGGTGTGCTCAACTTTGGAGAGACCTGTGCCTCAACGGGGGGTCCGATCGACCTGAAATATTTTTATTCTATTCTCTAAACCTTCCTCTTTCCAAAAAGGTATCGATCACCCCCCTTGGTCTATAAAAACCCGAGATAGGGCGTTTTGTAGGGGGATACTCGCAAAATTTGGACTTTGGGAATTTTTTTCGGTGGGAAGATGAACTCGCAGACCAAAAGTGAGTCCAGTTTTGGATTCCTCGCACCCGATTTAGTCTAAAAGCAAAATTTCATGAAGATCGGAGAGATTGACCATATTTCAATATCGCCCCCCCCCCCCCCCCCCTTTCGACAATTTCAGAAAAATCGAGAAAAATCAATAATTGTCATTTTTAGTCCGATCTTCATGAAATTTTGGTCTTAGACTAAATCGAGTGCGAGAAATCCAAAACTGGCCTCACTTTTGGTCTGCGAGCTCATCTTCTCACCGAAAAAAAATCTCAAAGTCCAAATCTTTTGGGCCACAGGGTGTGCTCAACTTTGGAGAGACCCTGTGCCTCAACGGGGGGTCCGATCGACCTGAAATATTTTTTATTCTATTCTCTAAACCTTCCTCTTTCCAAAAAGGTATCGATCACCCCCCTTGGTCTATAAAAACCCGAGATAGGGCGTTTTGTAGGGGGATACTCGCAAAATTTGGACTTTGGGAATTTTTTTCGGTGGGAAGATGAACTCGCAGACCAAAAGTGAGTCCAGTTTTGGATTCCTCGCACCCGATTTAGTCTAAAACCAAAATTTCATGAAGATCGGAGAGATTGACCATATTTCAATATCGCCCCACCCCCCCCCCTTTCGACAATTTCAGAAAAATCGAGAAAAATCAATAATTGTCATTTTTAGTCCGATCTTCATGAAATTTTGGTCTTAGACTAAATCGAGTGCGAGAAATCCAAAACTGGCCTCACTTTTGGTCTGCGAGCTCATCTTCTCACCGAAAAAAAATCTCAAAGTCCAAATCTTTTGGGCCACAGGGTGTGCTCAACTTTGGAGAGACCCTGTGCCTCAACGGGGGTCCGATCGACCTGAAATATTTTTTATTCTATTCTCTAAACCTTCCTCTTTCCAAAAAGGTATCGATCACCCCCCTTGGTCTATAAAAACCCGAGATAGGGCGTTTTGTAGGGGGATACTCGCAAAATTTGGACTTTGGGAATTTTTTTCGGTGGGAAGATGAACTCGCAGACCAAAAGTGAGTCCAGTTTGGATTCCTCGCACCCGATTTAGTCTAAAAGCAAAATTTCATGAAGATCGGAGAGATTGACCATATTTCAATATCGCCCCCACCCCCCCCCCCCTTTCGACAATTTCAGAAAAATCGAGAAAAATCAATAATTGTCATTTTTAGTCCGATCTTCATGAAATTTTGGTCTTAGACTAAATCGAGTGCGAGAAATCCAAAACTGGCCTCACTTTTGGTCTGCGAGCTCATCTTCTCACCGAAAAAAAAATCTCAAAGTCCAAATCTTTTGGGCCACAGGGTGTGCTCAACTTTGGAGAGACCCTGTGCCTCAACGGGGGGTCCGATCGACCTGAAATATTTTTTATTCTATTCTCTAAACCTTCCTCTTTCCAAAAAGGTATCGATCACCCCCTTGGTCTATAAAAACCCGAGATAGGGCGTTTTGTAGGGGGATACTCGCAAAATTTGGACTTTGGGAATTTTTTTCGGTGGGAAGATGAACTCGCAGACCAAAAGTGAGTCCAGTTTTGGATTCCTCGCACCCGATTAGTCTAAAACCAAAATTTCATGAAGATCGGAGAGATTGACCATATTTCAATATCGCCCCCCCCCCCCCCCTTTCGACAATTTCAGAAAAATCGAGAAAAAATCAATAATTGTCATTTTTAGTCCGATCTTCATGAAATTTTGGTCTTAGACTAAATCGAGTGCGAGAAATCCAAAACTGGCCTCACTTTTGGTCTGCGAGCTCATCTTCTCACCGAAAAAAATCTCAAAGTCCAAATCTTTTGGGCCACAGGGTGTGCTCAACTTTGGAGAGACCCTGTGCCTCAACGGGGGGTCCGATCGACCTGAAATATTTTTTATTCTATTCTCTAAACCTTCCTCTTTCCAAAAGGTATCGATCACCCCCATTGGTCTATAAAAACCCGAGATAGGGCGTTTTGTAGGGGGATACTCGCAAAATTTGGACTTTGGGAATTTTTTTCGGTGGGAAGATGAACTCGCAGACCAAAAGTGAGTCCAGTTTTGGATTCCTCGCACCCGATTTAGTCTAAAAGCAAAATTTCATGAAGATCGGAGAGATTGACCATATTTCAATATCGCCCCCACCCCCCCCTTTCGACAATTTCAGAAAAATCGAGAAAAATCAATAATTGTCATTTTTAGTCCGATCTTCATGAAATTTTGGTCTTAGACTAAATCGAGTGCGAGAAATCCAAAACTGGCCTCACTTTTGGTCTGCGAGTCATCTTCTCACCGAAAAAAAATCTCAAAGTCCAAATCTTTTGGCCACAGGGTGTGCTCAACTTTGGAGAGACCCTGTGCCTCAACGGGGGGTCCGATCGACCTGAAATATTTTTATTCTATTCTCTAAACCTTCCTCTTTCCAAAAAGGTATCGATCACCCCCCTTGGTCTATAAAAACCCGAGATAGGGCGTTTTGTAGGGGGATACTCGCAAAATTTGGACTTTGGGAATTTTTTTCGGTGGGAAGATGAACTCGCAGACCAAAAGTGAGTCCAGTTTTGGATTCCTCGCACCCGATTTAGTCTAAAACCAAAATTTCATGAAGATCGGAGAGATTGACCATATTTCAATATCGCCCCCACCCCCCCCTTTCGACAATTTCAGAAAAATCGAGAAAAAATCAATAATTGTCATTTTTAGTCCGATCTTCATGAAATTTTGGTCTTAGACTAAATCGAGTGCGAGAAATCCAAAACTGGCCTCACTTTTGGTCTGCGAGCTCATCTTCTCACCGAAAAAAAATCTCAAAGTCCAAATCTTTTGGGCCACAGGGTGTGCTCAACTTTGGAGAGACCCTGTGCCTCAACGGGGGGTCCGATCGACCTGAAATATTTTTTATTCTATTCTCTAAACCTTCCTCTTTCCAAAAAGGTATCGATCACCCCCCTTGGTCTATAAAAACCCGAGATAGGGCGTTTTGTAGGGGGATACTCGCAAAATTTGGACTTTGGGAATTTTTTTCGGTGGGAAGATGAACTCGCAGACCAAAAGTGAGGCCAGTTTTGGATTCCTCGCACCCGATTTAGTCTAAAAGCAAAATTTCATGAAGATCGGAGAGATTGACCATATTTCAATATCGCCCCCCACCCCCCCCCTTTCGACAATTTCAGAAAAATCGAGAAAAATCAATAATTGTCATTTTTAGTCCGATCTTCATGAAATTTTGGTCTTAGACTAAATCGAGTGCGAGAAATCCAAAACTGGCCTCACTTTTGGTCTGCGAGCTCATCTTCTCACCGAAAAAAATCTCAAAGTCCAAATCTTTTGGGCCACAGGGTGTGCTCAACTTTGGAGAGACCCTGTGCCTCAACGGGGGGTCCGATCGACCTGAAATATTTTTTATTCTATTCTCTAAACCTTCCTCTTCCAAAAGGTATCGATCACCCCCTTGGTCTATAAAAACCCGAGATAGGGCGTTTTGTAGGGGGATACTCGCAAAATTTGGACTTTGGGAATTTTTTTCGGTGGGAAGATGAACTCGCAGACCAAAAGTGAGTCCAGTTTTGGATTCCTCGCACCCGATTTAGTCTAAAAGCAAAATTTCATGAAGATCGGAGAGATTGACCATATTTCAATATCGCCCCCCCCCCCCCCCCCTTTCGACAATTTCAGAAAAATCGAGAAAAATCAATAATTGTCATTTTTAGTCCGATCTTCATGAAATTTTGGTCTTAGACTAAATCGAGTGCGAGAAATCCAAAACTGGCCTCACTTTTGGTCTGCGAGCTCATCTTCTCACCGAAAAAAAATCTCAAAGTCCAAATCTTTTGGGCCACAGGGTGTGCTCAACTTTGGAGAGACCCTGTGCCTCAACGGGGGGTCCGATCGACCTGAAATATTTTTTATTCTATTCTCTAAACCTTCCTCTTTCCAAAAAGGTATCGATCACCCCCCTTGGTCTATAAAAACCCGAGATAGGGCGTTTGTAGGGGGATACTCGCAAAATTTGGACTTTGGGAATTTTTTTCGGTGGGAAGATGAACTCGCAGACCAAAAGTGAGTCCAGTTTTGGATTCCTCGCACCCGATTTAGTCTAAAAGCAAAATTTCATGAAGATCGGAGAGATTGACCATATTTCAATATCGCCCCCACCCCCCCCCTTTCGACAATTTCAGAAAAATCGAGAAAAATCAATAATTGTCATTTTTAGTCCGATCTTCATGAAATTTTGGTCTTAGACTAAATCGAGTGCGAGAAATCCAAAACTGGCCTCACTTTTGGTCTGCGAGCTCATCTTCTCACCGAAAAAAATCTCAAAGTCCAAATCTTTTGGGCCACAGGGTGTGCTCAACTTTGGAGAGACCCTGTGCCTCAACGGGGGGTCCGATCGACCTGAAATATTTTTTATTCTATTCTCTAAACCTTCCTCTTTCCAAAAAGGTATCGATCACCCCCATTGGTCTATAAAAACCCGAGATAGGGCGTTTTGTAGGGGGATACTCGCAAAATTTGGACTTTGGGAATTTTTTTCGGTGGGAAGATGAACTCGCAGACCAAAAGTGAGTCCAGTTTTGGATTCCTCGCACCCGATTTAGTCTAAAAGCAAAATTTCATGAAGATCGGAGAGATTGACCATATTTCAATATCGCCCCCCACCCCCCCCCCTTTCGACAATTTCAGAAAAATCGAGAAAAATCAATAATTGTCATTTTTAGTCCGATCTTCATGAAATTTTGGTCTTAGACTAAATCGAGTGCGAGAAATCCAAAACTGGCCTCACTTTTGGTCTGCGAGCTCATCTTCTCACCGAAAAAAAATCTCAAAGTCCAAATCTTTTGGGCCACAGGGTGTGCTCAACTTTGGAGAGACCCTGTGCCTCAACGGGGGGTCCGATCGACCTGAAATATTTTTTATTCTATTCTCTAAACCTTCCTCTTTCCAAAAAGGTATCGATCACCCCCCTTGGTCTATAAAAACCCGAGATAGGGCGTTTTGTAGGGGGATACTCGCAAAATTTGGACTTTGGGAATTTTTTTCGGTGGGAAGATGAACTCGCAGACCAAAAGTGAGTCCAGTTTTGGATTCCTCGCACCCGATTTAGTCTAAAAGCAAAATTTCATGAAGATCGGAGAGATTGACCATATTTCAATATCGCCCCCACCCCCCCCTTTCGACAATTTCAGAAAAATCGAGAAAAAATCAATAATTGTCATTTTTAGTCGATCTTCATGAATTTTGGTCTTAGACTAAATCGAGTGCGAGAAATCCAAAACTGGCCTCACTTTTGGTCTGCGAGCTCATCTTCTCACCGAAAAAAAATCTCAAAGTCCAAATCTTTTGGGCCACAGGGTGTGCTCAACTTTGGAGAGACCCTGTGCCTCAACGGGGGGTCCGATCGACCTGAAATATTTTTATTCTATTCTCTAAACCTTCCTCTTTCCAAAAGGTATCGATCACCCCCATTGGTCTATAAAAACCCGAGATAGGGCGTTTTGTAGGGGGATACTCGCAAAATTTGGACTTTGGGAATTTTTTTCGGTGGGAAGATGAACTCGCAGACCAAAAGTGAGTCCAGTTTGGATTCCTCGCACCCGATTTAGTCTAAAAGCAAAATTTCATGAAGATCGGAGAGATGACCATATTTCAATATCGCCCCCACCCCCCCCCTTTCGACAATTTCAGAAAAATCGAGAAAAATCAATAATTGTCATTTTTAGTCCGATCTTCATGAAATTTTGGTCTTAGACTAAATCGAGTGCGAGAAATCCAAAACTGGCCTCACTTTTGGTCTGCGAGCTCATCTTCTCACCGAAAAAAAATCTCAAAGTCCAAATCTTTTGGGCCACAGGGTGTGCTCAACTTTGGAGAGACCCTGTGCCTCAACGGGGGGTCCGATCGACCTGAAATATTTTTTATTCTATTCTCTAAACCTTCCTCTTTCCAAAAAGGTATCGATCACCCCCCTTGGTCTATAAAAACCCGAGATAGGGCGTTTTGTAGGGGGATACTCGCAAAATTTGGACTTTGGGAATTTTTTTCGGTGGGAAGATGAACTCGCAGACAAAAGTGAGGCCAGTTTTGGATTCCTCGCACCCGATTTAGTCTAAAACCAAAATTTCATGAAGATCGGAGAGATTGACCATATTTCAATATCGCCCCCACCCCCCCCCCTTTCGACAATTTCAGAAAAATCGAGAAAAAATCAATAATTGTCATTTTTAGTCCGATCTTCATGAAATTTTGGTCTTAGACTAAATCGAGTGCGAGAAATCCAAAACTGGCCTCACTTTTGGTCTGCGAGCTCATCTTCTCACCGAAAAAAATCTCAAAGTCCAAATCTTTTGGGCCACAGGGTTGTGCTCAACTTTGGAGAGACCCTGTGCCTCAACGGGGGGTCCGATCGACCTGAAATATTTTTTATTCTATTCTCTAAACCTTCCTCTTTCCAAAAAGGTATCGATAACCCCCCTTGGTCTATAAAAACCCGAGAGATAGGGCGTTTTGTAGGGGGGATACTCGCAAAATTTGGACTTTGGGAATTTTTTTCGGTGGGAAGATGAACTCGCAGACCAAAAGTGAGTCCAGTTTTGGATTCCTCGCACCCGATTTAGTCTAAAACCAAAATTTCATGAAGATCGGAGAGATTGACCATATTTCAATATCGCCCCCCCCCCCCCCCCCGACAATTTAAAAAATCGAGAAAAATCAATAATTGTCATTTTTAGTCCGATCTTCATGAAATTTTGGTCTTAGACTAAATCGAGTGCGAGAAATCCAAAACTGGCCTCACTTTTGGTCTGCGAGCTCATCTTCTCACCGAAAAAAAATCTCAAAGTCCAAATCTTTTGGGCCACAGGGTGTGCTCAACTTTGGAGAGACCCTGTGCCTCAACGGGGGGTCCGATCGACCTGAAATATTTTTTATTCTATTCTCTAAACCTTCCTCTTTCCAAAAAGGTATCGATCACCCCCCTTGGTCTATAAAAACCCGAGATAGGGCGTTTTGTAGGGGGATACTCGCAAAATTTGGACTTTGGGAATTTTTTTCGGTGGGAAGATGAACTCGCAGACCAAAAGTGAGTCCAGTTTTGGATTCCTCGCACCCGATTTAGTCTAAAACCAAAATTTCATGAAGATCGGAGAGATTGACCATATTTCAATATCGCCCCCCCCCCCCCCGACAATTTAGAAAAATCGAGAAAAATCAATAATTGTCATTTTTAGTCCGATCTTCATGAAATTTTGGTCTTAGACTAAATCGAGTGCGAGAAATCCAAAACTGGCCTCACTTTTGGTCTGCGAGCTCATCTTCTCACCGAAAAAAAATCTCAAAGTCCAAATCTTTTGGGCCACAGGGTGTGCTCAACTTTGGAGAGACCCTGTGCCTCAACGGGGGGTCCGATCGACCTGAAATATTTTTATTCTATTCTCTAAACCTTCCTCTTTCCAAAAAGGTATCGATCACCCCCCTTGGTCTATAAAAACCCGAGATAGGGCGTTTTGTAGGGGGATACTCGCAAAATTTGGACTTTGGGAATTTTTTTCGGTGGGAAGATGAACTCGCAGACCAAAAGTGAGTCCAGTTTTGGATTCCTCGCACCCGATTTAGTCTAAAACCAAAATTTCATGAAGATCGGAGAGATTGACCATATTTCAATATCGCCCCCACCCCCCCCTTTCGACAATTTCAGAAAAATCGAGAAAAATCAATAATTGTCATTTTTAGTCCGATCTTCATGAAATTTTGGTCTTAGACTAAATCGAGTGCGAGAAATCCAAAACTGGCCTCACTTTTGGTCTGCGAGCTCATCTTCTCACCGAAAAAAAATCTCAAAGTCCAAATCTTTTGGGCCACAGGGTGTGCTCAACTTTGGAGAGACCCTGTGCCTCAACGGGGGGTCCGATCGACCTGAAATATTTTTTTTCTATTCTCTAAACCTTCCTCTTTCCAAAAAGGTATCGATCACCCCCCTTGGTCTATAAAAACCCGAGATAGGGTGTTTTGTAGGGGGATACTCCCAAAATTTGGACTTTGGGAATTTTTTTCGGTGGGAAGATGAACTCGCAGACCAAAAGTGAGTCCAGTTTTGGATTCCTCGCACCCGATTTAGTCTAAAACCAAAATTTCATGAAGATCGGAGAGATTGACCATATTTCAATATCGCCCCCCCCCCCCCCGACAATTTAGAAAAATCGAGAAAAATCAATAATTGTCATTTTTAGTCCGATCTTCATGAAATTTTGGTCTTAGACTAAATCGAGTGCGAGAAATCCAAAACTGGCCTCACTTTTGGTCTGCGAGCTCATCTTCTCACCGAAAAAAAATCTCAAAGTCCAAATCTTTTGGGCCACAGGGTGTGCTCAACTTTGGAGAGACCCTGTGCCTCAACGGGGGGTCCGATCGACCTGAAATATTTTTT
>JAVRBK010000173.1:0-24554 GCA_036250285.1 Pyrocoelia pectoralis | reverse complement strand
AAATTAAATTTTATGGGGATGCACCATCAAACTTTCGCTCATGACCCAACACGCAGTTGATCTTGGAAGGTCTAAATGTTAAGTATAATGTAAAGTTGATCTTTAAAGGCCTTGAACGCAGCCCTATCGGACTCATTCCATATCGTCTTCTAAGTTTTCTAGATCTTCTTATTATTTCCCCTTCTGCACTCAAAAATTTCGTGTCACTGTTTATAGCGCGTCTAAAAATTGTTCTGTCGCGAATTCGATCTGAATCGTCGCTGTTCCAGACTCTCCTGCAATAATCTCGTCGTATTATTTTGAATGCAATTTATTTCAGAATAAAAGCAGAAAAATTGTACAACAATGACTTTTATAACATGCAATACGAGGAATAAAAGCAAAATAACATTTTGTGTTGCCGAATCAAGTAAAATTGCTTTCAATACTTCCGCATAAAACCTATTTTCCACTCCTACCCTATAACACTGCAACGATCTTTTTCTCATTATCTGTGTTAATCGGAATGTTGATATCACGGATTAAATCGATGAAACGTTAATTAGACTTATAGATGTGATTTATTACAAGCAGTTCTATTACATATGTCCAAGTGACAATTATAGATAGATATTTGAAAAAAAATCTAGTTCAATTAATTTCGCATTGTCGATTTGGATCGCAGCTCGCTGTAATATGAATTGTAAGAGAAACGAACTTAATCAGCACAATTTGTTGAAACCCTTCACTGTTGAATATACACGATTATTGCAAAGCTCTCGAGGGATATAAACGTTATTGTTACGTTCGTATTTATGCATAATATCGTAATTGTTCCGACTAGTATTTGTACAGTGTTATGATGATTTAGATTGATGGGTTCCATGGTTAGTTATTGGTTTTAAATTCTAAAATTCTTTTGCTCTAAATGGGGTCAACATTAACGTTTAAGGAGAGTGAAGTCTCAAAACCTTCCCATAGATAGTTTATTTGACTAATATTTAAGATTAACAATTTAGCTCAGCGACATGTCTCGATAATATAAAATCATTATCATCATCAGACTAGTTTCTAAAATTAAATTAAATCAAATATGTAATGAGTGTAGCTCAAATAATACTTAAAAGGTTTGTTCGTTTAAAATTTCACTTTAAATGGTTGCTATCAATTTAGGAGTTGATTATGTACTAGACGAATGTTAAGACATTATTTTAATAATGTAACTCAGTTTTTTTTGTTTTTCTCATATAATCTTAATCCTTTCAAGTTAATTATAATTTCACTATGTCAACAATGTTTTAGTAATTATTAATGTGAGCTATAAGTAAATAAATAATAAAGTTTGGAAACCGTTGCATTACGCAAAGTAGCTCAGTTGGACATGCTATACCTATGTTGTTACTTTCGTTTAGACACTCATGTTTAACGGTACCTATTTATCACTGTCAAGTTGATCTGCAAGATTATCACATTCGTCTGCAGCAGTTTTTCGTTACATTCAAATATGTATTACGTATCAGTATCATATAATTAGTAACCGATTCTGATTTCTGTTTAGTATTCGCAATAATGTCTATAATTGCAACACATCGTTGGTTTTCATTAATGGAACTTTTCACATTTTTCCAGGGGCTTCCAAAGAAACAAAACTAAATTTATATTCACTAAATTTTCACCATTTACTTTTTTCTAAACATTATAAAAGGAGTTAATAAAACAATATTGAGTTAACAAAAAACTGAAATACCTCATTATTTAAGGTCAATCCTTTTGTTTCTATCTTTTAATCAATGCCGGTACTGTTGGATTTTTGAATATAAGAGTGTATAGAATTTCGAGAACTTCGAGCTTACTATATGTATAAATAAAAAATTGAATGAATACAAGTTTGGTTTTGTTGCGCTGGAAAAATCTGAAAAGGATAATGAAAACCAACTATGTGTTTCAAAACATAACAAAATTGCGAATACTAAACAGAAATCAGCATCGGTTACTATTTATATGATAGGTAACACATATTTGAATGTAGCCTGCTGTAGATGAAAGTGAATATCTTGCAGAACAACTTGACAGCAGTCTATAAAAGAAATTCCAGAAAGAACGCGTCTTTGAACAGTACCTAGACGTCGGCATTGACAAACATAATACGAATATAATCAAGGAAACCAGTTGTTTTTACCATAAACTTCATAAAGTCTACAACATAGAACGGATAAAGGAGAATTACAATTTATGTAAACCGAAGGTATTTGTAAAGTCCTTGCCCTTTATATTTAGCGAAATTAGTGGATTACCTAAATTGCTGAAGCTGGATTATACTGTATTATAAATTATATTAAGCAATTAATTTTACTTTACGCCATTTATAATATTAGAAATTTGTGTTTGGGGATAAAAAGTTTTTGGTAAGAATGAGAAAGAACGAAAGGAATTACCTCTACATAATTGTAACCTACTCAAAATTCCAATCACAACCTTATCGAATTAAGGCGAAATAATTAACTTGAAAGACAATTTTCTATTACATTAAACTAGTACTGCATCACCGTTCTTTTATTGTTTAGTAAGTGGAAAAACATGTAAAAAAGGAAGCTTACCCTCAACTATTCGTAACTTTTGTCGTATATTATTTAAGTAGAGAGCCCACAATACACATTAAACCTCATCGCAGAACTATATCCATTTTTTATTTATTTTTTGTGAACTACTTTGGTATTACCTGTGGAAGAAGTACTTAAAATTACTTATGGAATTCCCACAACGTAAGTTTGAAGAAAATGAATTCCGTTTAGATTCTACGTTAGATGAACAACTGAAACTTTGTCGAAATTTGATTATTATAGTACATGTTTTTATTATTACAATGTACAAATTTGATAGGATAATAAAAAAAGTGTTCGAAATCAGTTTTAGGCAGGGCATGGCTACTGGCTACAGTAAATGGTTAAAAGGAGATATACCTACTAGAGTTTCTTTAATTTAAATAATGTGTTTTATTGTATATTTTGTTTGGTGTAAATGAATTGATGTAATTATTGATGGAATTTGATAGTTTTATTAGAAGTCCATTTTCATAAAAGATAGGGTTTAAGTTCGAATTTCGGTTTCCCAATTTTCCGACTTTAAAATGAAGCAAGTTAATGTATCTAGAAAATTTTTCTCTACAAAACAACCTTTATATTGAAATCTCTGTTACGCATTGTCGAAGTCACCAATTTAGATTTAGCTTAAATTCGTTTTACTATTTCCAACCATTTCTTCAAGTACCGTCTAAGTCACTATTTTAGTCTAACTTGCTTAAGAACTATTTTCACCGCACATTTGTAATGTCATATACTAAATTATTATAATTTCAATTATTAATTAATTCAATTAACTATGATCTACATCACATTTTAAACAATTAGAAGCTTGAAGATGCTTTTCAGTAGTAGAAACTAGTAGTTAATTTCATTAATAAAAAGCAAATATGGTGGAGGTTTAGACCTGTTATAATAAAATCATCGTTTCGTATCAACGTTAAGAAATAGATTTAAAAATTTCCGTATCCCTACTTCCAAGAATAAGAAAAATTAAGAATCTTAAAAGTTTGCGTGCTATAAAAACTTGCATACCTTCCTTTAAAAATGAGAGTATTATTACGTAAGACTGCCGAAATGAGATATTTTGAAATGAAATTTAATTGACTTCGATCCTTTATGCGTATAACAATACATTACATACATAATTGCCATCTCATTCGGCATTCATCCTGCGAATTGCACTGACGTACGTAATATAACGGATTCGCCACGAAAGTATACATTCAATTTTCATTATTTTCTCAATTTTACTCCATTTTACTAATCTAGGTTAGATCTGAGGAAACAGATTTGAAAACCCTGGATGCATTTAAGCTTTCACGCTACAATTATAAGGTCATTTCTGGGACCCACCGCATGAAAGTGAAATATGTTAATATTTTACTTCCTAAAAAATATGATAATGAGATGGGGATTTTTAGCCTTGCATTAATCAAGCCCAAAACATCTTTATTCATGAAAAAAATTTAAAATTCTTACGTTTCCCTTAAAAAGTAACGGTGATGCTTTAGCACTAATTCATTTACGCCCGTCATAAGGAGAAAGATGATACTTTTATTTTCCCGAGGTAAATTGGAGTATATTGCTATAGCAGTTGTTAGCTGTAAAAATGCTTCCGTAGCATAATTCTGAATAATATATTTAGTTCCCATAAATATGAGATACGGAAATAATCTATAAACCATAAAGTTTTTCCATAACTATAAAATTTAGTGTAGATATTTTTAAAGTTACTTAAAGTAACAAAAAGTAGTAGTTGTAGTAAACTTCAACGCTTAGTGGCCGAGAAACCGTTTAGAATACAGTAATGTCCTCGGAGAGGTCTCTTTGCATTATTAAATATTCGGCGTTAGTTAGCAAGAACACAGGAAACTAGAGCAAGAGCTTTTTACTTCTCCCCTTTTTTGAGGTTTCGAAACAAAAAGTAGCTGTAGCGAGCCAAATTGAAACTCTTGACTTATAAACGGGTGCAACTGGATACCTTTCGTTAAATTTTTCTCGCCTTTGCACTTTGATCGACTCTCAGAGCCGACGCATTAAGCTCACAGACTCTTCCTGTCACTGTGCTACCTTTATTTATGTAACCAAACGTGTAGCGATGCTTTCCTGCTAAATAAAATGGTAGAACACTCTTAAGTTCTCCTAAAAATTTGGAGTTGATAGTCTGCTCGTTGAAAATTTACGACAGAAAACATATCTTCTGTATTTTAGAATTTCGGACACTCGTTTTATGCAACAAAAAACATTAATTTTTAATTTTCTATCTCCTCTTGAAATATTAATGTATTACTTTTTGACTCACGTTGTATAAAACCCATGTACCTACCGTTGTCCAAGCGGGCGGTGTAGTCCAGGAAATAAAGCATTTCACTGTCGAAATTTTGGCAGTAAGAGGGAATTGGACGTGCTTGGGCGCGTTGGATTCGTCATGAAATATAGAAAAAATGAGACATTCAATAATTGTGTAGAGGGGCTAAATTGCAATTTTATAGGCGAAAAATGCATTTTTTCGGATGCATTTTTTTAGATCCAAAGAAAAAAATCTTAATTCGGTTATATGTAAGTAAAAGCCGCCAAATTGCGTTACTCGGGGGTTTTCGGGGTCGCTGATCATGAATCTGATGTTAAAAAAGATCTACCGCGTACCTGGGGCTCAGAAACCGAGTAAAGCTCATCTCCGAGAAATTTCCTATAATTTATCTATCTTGATCAAAATCGTTACTCGGGGGTTTTTAAGGTCGCTGAACAATATTATGACATTAGTTTTACTGTACAACAAATCTAATAATAATAATACATAATAATATTAATTCTTTTATAAAACATATTTTAACATGTTACTATTGATACACAGATATTTATAACATATCATTTATAATATTTTCATCATCTGCATCGTCATCATTATCTAAAATTTCAATTTCTGGCTCGTCAATGTCATCGATAACAAATTATTGCAAGTAATATAATTATAATATAATTATCACACAAAATAGAATGCACAGAGTATCTCACGAACACGTGGTTTACTAAAAAATAACCGTTAAAAATGATGCCGATAAGAATAACAGCAGCAACTACATTAGAGAAAATTTCCCGGAGATGAGCTTTGTACCCTCGGTTTCTGAGCCCCGGGTACGCGGTAGATCTTTTTGACATCAGATTCATGATCAGCGACTCCGTAAACCCCTAGTAACGCAATTTGGCGGCTTTTATTTACATATAACCGAATTAAGATTTTTTTCTTTGGTTCTAAAAAAATGCATCCGAAAAAATGCATTTTTCGCCAATAAAAATGCAATTTAGCCCCTCTACAAAATTATTGAATGTCGCATTTTTTCTACATTTCATGACGAATCCAACGCGCCCAAGCACGTCCCATTCCCTCTTACTGCCAAAATTTTCGACAGTTCGCCCTTTTTTGTGCTAATTTTCCTGGACTAGTGTAATTGGGCTTCACACCAGAAAGACAGAAATTGTTATTTTTATATTGATATTTGAGAATAATTTTACATGTTAGTTTAACCAAAGACTATAATTATATTATCTTTGGTTTAACGAAGGTTTCGAATTGACTTAAAACTATGAAACTGCAGGAGCAATATAAGTAACATAACAAAAGAAAAACAGCTTTAGCTTAAATATGTATCTAAAATATTTGTACCTGTTGTAATGCACTGAACCCAGTTTAGTGTTGTATCTGGAATTCACAAAAGTACAGTCAGGTACATCACAGCGGATGGACGGACGGACAGGCAACAGTACAAAAATATAAAGGATCTGAGGATCCTTAATAATTCGACAAGAGCTTTGTCAAGACAGGGGCTCAGAAGACCCGTTAATCCTGGCTCCTCTACGTGTTTTATGACATTTACATTGTAAATTGAATTTTTGAAACAAAGTAGTCCCTTTTTGATGTTATTCTTAAAAAAAAGTGTCTTCTTGATACATTTCAGGGATATTCAATAATGTTTAAAGAGAGACGAATTAGAAATAGCTACTAGAGGTTGAAAATAGTTGCAAATACTGCGATTTAAATTACCTATTGTTATTTTCGTAGCAACTTGTCAGCTTAGGTATTCATTTTTTCTTAGATTTAAAGATAGCCTTTGCACATGTAAGTACATTAACTTTCTTTAGGATAACGTTTGTAGACGCCGTAATTCATATCTTCCTAACAGTCTCTTCTCATTGGATACAAGAAAACGCTCTTTAAAGATAATTTTCTATTACCTACTATTATGAAATATTGCATTTGGCGTCCTTCACCTATCTCCAAAGCTCCCTTTCGAATGGGCAGTACTTACTTTTTTAAATGAAAATCATTAATACACCTCTTTTACATTTTGTGTTTTCAAGCTGTGCACCTCTTCCTGGATAGAGGTGTAAATTCTTTAAAACTGTATTGTATTGGTTGTATGTAACCGAAGGGGCAGGGGTGCCTCCCATGTAATTATAGCTACGAACAGTTGGTAGTAGGGTGACGAAAGGGGTTTAAGTCGATAATGTTTATTTTATTGTATTGTGTACTATTTATACCGATATATAAAATTAATGAACTAGGTTTCTATTATTTATTTCTGCTAGTCATTTCCATGTTTGTATATAAACTGATCTATCATAATTGGCACGTAATAACACGAACTACTTATTATTTTTAACCTAATTAAGATCAAATGTTGCTTTTGTGTTCGTTAAATACAATAAAATTATTTTCATTTAAGCTTCCACGAAGTATTTTATTAGTAACAATATTCATTTTTGCTGTAATTCGTGTTTTTTTTATTTTCAACGTACACAAATTAATTAGAGAAGCTATCGAAATTCAAAAACGACCAAATTCGTTAAACAAGCAGATTGATATTATTTTCAAAACTCCCAGATATATGGAAGAACATTATTCAAGAAAAACGTGAACCTATTCGAACCCTTCCAAATTTATACCCTACAGATCAATCAAGTTCATCATGCCCCAAGACAACTACTGTTAAATCTTTCGAATTTAAATAATCCAAATCAGTCAGTTACTTATATTGGACCTACAACCAGAAGCCGATCTTCTAAAAATAGTTAATTTTTATTTGTTGTAGTTACCTTATTTCATATTTCATTTAGACGTTGTCATTTTTATTTTATTGTTTAGGTACTTGAAAAAGGAGAAGGAGCTTCTCCGAAAAGTTGTCCGTTGAAAAGAAACACGAATTACACCAAATGTGAATATTGTTGCTAATACAATTATTGTGGCAACTAAATTCTATTCATTCTTTACAATCATAAAGAAGTGTAACCCAGTATTTTGGCCAAATAGAAATTGCTTTAAATTAAAGCAACAGAGGTGATATTCAACTATAGGTCGAATTCGATCTAAAAACGATATAGGTCAATTTTTTCTTTTTCACGCACATTATACCCACTTTAGAAATAGTTTCCTTTCTACTCAATTTCATTATGATTTATTTGGAATTCAGTTTGCTTTTATAATACATATGTATATAAATGTGTTCAACTGTTCATGTGAATAAGATATACAACCGACATCACGACATTTGGAAGGTTTTATTATGTACTAAGAGATTGAATGTCAAAAATAAACGCTGCTCCACAAAAAATATGTGTCCTGTGTCCGGTTTCGTATTGAAAACGAAATTTACTTCTTTAACTTCGTTCTCTACATATAAAAAGCTGTTGCAAATGAAATTTTAAGAAACCTCTGCATTAGTTCCGGATAGTACACTGCTCAAAGGGAGTTAGATGAATTAAGAGGAACATTAAAAGAACCTGAACGTACTAAATGATTAAGTTGGAAAATATAACGGCGCTATGATGGGTAAGATCTAAATGAAACCACATGTAAAAGGAACATTACCCATTTATGGTTCGTGCTATTTTATTATTAGATGCAAGCAGTAGGCTTCATCGGATATCCTAGTTAGTAGACTTCGGAATTACGTACCTACGTTTCGCGAAATGTAGGCATCTAAGGATTCCTTACAACAATCAAGATGTTTAATTTGTGGGAATACCGAATAGTGCATGCCATCCTGGAGAGCCCGATAATCTCTAAGGGGGGTATAATAAAGGTGAAATAACACACAACCTTCCCATTCGAATGATTTTAATATCTTATTTAATGATTTGAAATTTAAACCCCACACTAGACGCACTACTGATTCGATTATAAAAGATATTGCTATTCGTTGTGATGCTATAATAGATTCTCTGAATATGCCAAGGCTCTCCAAGTTCATAACATGATCACTCAGTCCATAACAAAAAACATAACATGCTCATCAAGCCATTGTATTAATTTAGAAAGAATTTTCACTAATGCTAACTCCGGTATAATGTGCACCAAAGCGGACAAGACATTAAATTTACTATGACCTATGACTATGACCACTGACATTTTGATCCCCGCGTATTCCGAACACGCCTTCTCTCACAAGATTTCTGGTATTAATGCCCTGCTTCACAGACTGCTCAATATTCCTATGCCACCTACCCTCTTCAAACAAGAATTAAATATTATTAAACAGATTGCAGTAAATAACGGTTACTCGGTTCACCTGGTGGACAAACTTTTTAACAAAATTAAACGTTCTCGGAACTCCACTTTACTGACTACATTTAACTCTCGTGAAGAGAACTTGATCTACCGATCCCTCCCTTTCTATCCGAAACTATCCCACGTCATACAGAATATTTTCAAATCTTTCAATATTTACATTTCATTTTCCAACACTCAAACTCTACGTTCTTCCATAGTGAGAAACAAAGATCTTCTCGATCTCCTCCATTCCTCCGAAGTGTACAAACTCATTTATCATTCTTGCCCTTGATTTTATATCGGTCAGACTGGGGGGTTGTTTGAGATCAGATTTAAAGAACACACCTTGGCGATTAAAAACAATAATTATTTAGATCACATATCGTCTTTGGCGCAACACATCCTTTCTACTGGTCATGCTTTTAATTCTAATTGTGATTATATTTTATACAAATGTAAGAAAGGTCCTTTACTTAACAGCCTTGAACAGTTTGAAATTACGCGCAATAAAAATAACCCTTGTTTACTCAACGAAATAGTCGAGTTCCAGAACTTCTTGATTTCATCACTTTGTATATAACTTTTTTCCTACAATTTTCCTTAGTCCGTACTGGTCGGTTGGGTGCCTGATACCGCCATTTGCATTGTCATTATGGCATTTGTCATTTCACCTCGCACTTGCTTTCGTTTAACATCTCCATAATTTTAATTCATCTTCATCCCCCTTTATCCCTGGCTCTTCAAGCCTAGTTTGGTTTCTCTTGTGAGAACCCCTTTTTGTATTAATTTGTGTCGATTAGCGTTTAAATTTCAATTATCAAACTTTACGCATTTGTGTTCCCCATTAGGTAAGCTATTATGTTGTTTTTACGATTCTCTAATGTTACTAATTTGTAGATGTTAGCTTATTACTTTATGTAATTTTTACAATCTTATTTTGGCTTGAAAATGGGAAGTTTTCCCGAAACATGTCGCCACCATCTAACAATTAATCTGTGATTAATTGATATTAAAACATTCGAGGGGGAAGGTTGTGTGTTATTTCACCCTTTATAGTGCAGTACGTTGTTGAATGAAGCTGACAAAGGATATAACAGAGTAGCAACAGTTGTAAGGATTGATAAATACTGAAAAAATATGGTTCCTCTCATGTAGCGTACACGTTAACAAATAAAAGCGAATAGTGGTTTCTCGAAGAAGAAACGTCGTATCGGGAATCTGTACGGTCCAGTTTGTATAGCTTAAAAAATATCAGCTAGTAAAAGTTGTTTATTCTCTTTATAACGCATTGGTATTTAAAGATAATTTGCAGGAATGTCGTTCTTCTTCCCGAATATCTATGGAAATTATGAAAATTTCCAACATTATCTAGCTCTAGTACGTAAATTAGCAGAAATTATTATGTAAAATAGTATATTATTTTATAAGGAGCTAAAGTGGCACTTTTTGTGGCGAATCTGTAAGTTTGACGGACGATAACGTAGTGAGACCACTGAACTCATATATAATAGAGTTCAGTGAGTGAGACATAATTCAATGTGACTTTAGTTACTATTTTCATACGTAAGCTGTTTTTGTTTTGTTTTCATCCAGATGTTATTTTTCAGAATATTATAGCCTAAGCGACTGTTATTAGAAGGAACAAGGAACTATAAAATAATATAATCGAAAATAGTGAAAATTGAATTTGTACCGAGTTGTACAGATGTACACGTATGTGATTGGAAAGCGGAGATAATAAGTGGTTTTGTTTTTTAGAATGTGAAACATTCAATTTCACTATGATCAGAACGTCCTCAGGGTTTAATCAGTTCAACAAAGGAATCGGTTTTTTATTTATACTTGGATAGTAGAATAGGGACACATTCTCCCCTCCACTTTTTTCTGACGTCATGGTGTCAGAAGAGAAAGTGAAACGAATAATGTGCCCTGAGGGTGTGAAGGGGTGTGAAAGTAAGGTCAGTGTCCCTCGCCTGAGGGTATTGTCTCCTCGTGGCGGTGTCCCTCGCCTGAGGGTGTGGTCTCCTCGTGGTTTCACCGTCTAGGTCTCTCTCTCTCTCTCCTCTCTTCCTCTTCCTCTCTCTCTCTCTCTCTCTCTCTCTCTCTCTCCTCTCTCTCTCTCCTCTCTCTCTCTCTTCTCTCTCCTCTCTCTCTCTCCTCTCTCTCTCTCTCTCTCCCTCTCCTCTCTCCTTCTCTCTCTCCTCTCTCTCTCTCTCATAGTTCTCTACGCCTGCGGCTGTGAAGAGTTGTTACGTGTGTACTAATGTTAGTTACATGACAATTAATGACAAAATAAAAAATGTTGTGTATGCTAAAAAGTAAAAAGTGATTGGAAAATAATAATGCGTCTGTAATTAGGTTTTGGAAAAATAAAAATGTTATGTACCTATGATGTTTGGGAAAGTAAAAGGGTAATTTGGTTATGGAAAATGTTTTGTCACGATATGTTACGCGAGCAAACTTGAAAAGTAAAAGGTTATAGAATCTAGAATGACAATAATAATAATAATAAAATGCTTAGAGGAATGTGTACTATCTATTTTGAAAAATTAAGTTGAATAAAAATGATAATGTAATTTGATAAGAAAATAGATGTATGATATTAAAGTAAATTTTTACAAACCTAATTATAAAAAATGAGTTAAAGCGTAAAATTAAAATTGATTTAATTAAATTAACGTACGATTTTTGAAAAAAGTAACAAGACTACTGAAAAATAAAAAGTTAATGGTTGTACATTAAGAATGATAATATAACTTGATTAGAAAAATCTTTTTCTTTTTGATTTTGGCAAAACTTATTATAAAGCATCGTAAAATAAAAAATTGCGATCATCTGTTGTAATAAACTGATTAAAAATATCTCTCTCAGTCTCTGATACAGTACTACTTAATTTTAAAAATTTAGAAAATCTTTTTGATTTGAATACGATATATATATCTGTTACTGTTTTACGCCTGCGGCTGTGAAGAGTTGTTTACGTGTGTACTAATGTTAGTTACATGACAATTAATGACAAAATAAAAATAAATGTTGTGCATGCGATAGAATGACAATAATAATAATAATAATTAATCAGGCTCAGTCTGAGTATTGATAAGAACCAAAGTACAATAATAATAATAAAAATGCTTAGACGAGGCTGTACTATCTATTTTAAAAGGATGATGTAATTTGATTAGAAAAAATAGATGTCTGGTATTAAAGTAAATTTTTTACAAAACGATTTATAAAAATGAGTTAAAGCGTAAAATTAAAATTGGTTGATTTAATTAATTAAATTAACGTACGATTTTTGCAAAAAGTAAAAAATTAATGGTTGTACATTCAGATTCAGATTCCAAAATTGGCATGTGCATGTGAAGAATGGAAAACAAAGTAAAATAATAAAATCAGTTTTGAAACTACAAAAGATTATTGAAATGGGTAAAAAAAATAAAAGCTAGTAGATTTTTATAAAACTAATAGCGAGAATTTAAACAATAATAAAACTTACCCTCTGATTAAACTTAAAAACTGACACGTATTCCTATACACCTCTGATTTCGACAATAGTTAAACTAAGACTGACTGGTCCCCTTCTAATATCATTTTTGGTGAATGTATTATAGAAGGTAAAGGATATTATTATTATCGAAGCCTACTGAGTATTTTATTGAAAAAAACACGTCACAGAATGGTAAAAGGTTATTATTATTAGTTAGTTAAGTGTTAAAAGTTTTTATGTAATTATTATTAAAACATTCTATGTAAACAAATTTGTGAAAGGTTTTTGAAAAATATTCTAGTGCGTAAAATGTTTTGTGACGTATCGTTCAATCGTTAAATTTTTCCATAATGAGTTTGTAGTTTGTTTTAAAAAGATAATGGGGTAAATGTAAAAGGTTGTTTTAGTCTAATTATGGGTATTTTCCTTTTAAATCGTAAAATGATTAAAAGAATCTGCAATATTTTTTATTTAAAAAATATTAAGGTTATAGAATCTAGAATGACAATAATAATAATAAGAAAAATGTTTAGAGGAATGTGTACTATCTATTTTGAAAAATGATAATGTAATTTGATAAGAAAAATAGATGTATGGTATTAAAGTAAATTTTTACAAACCTAATTATAAAAAATGAGTTAAAGCGTAAAATTAAAAATTGATTTAATTAAATTAACGTACGATTTTTGAAAAAGTAATAAGACTACTGAAAAATAAAAAGTTAATGGTTGTACATTAAGAATGATAATATAACTTGATTAGAAAAATCTTTTTCTTTTGATTTTTGCAAAACTTATTATAAAGCATCGTAAAATTAAAAAATTGCGATCATCTGTTGTAATAAACTGATTAAAAATATCTCTCAGTCTCTGATACAGTACTACTTAATTTTAAAAATTTAGAAAATCTTTTTGATTTGAAATACGATATATATCTGTTACTACAACACACACACAAAATAATGAGCGATAGTCGCATAAAAAGAAAATTAAACAAGTACTTACCTGAACATTTTTTATATCCGATCGTAATAGTTAACTTACACTCGCAAAACACATTATTATTATTATTATTTAATTATAGTTATTATTTAATTAAGGGTTCGTTTAAAACTAAAATTTTGCACCCCTTCACTGATCCGCTTTGAACGTTGTGGAGCGTTCTTACACTATCGATATTCGAATGCGGAATGCCTAATTTTCCCTTCACCACACTTAATTGGAAGGAGCTTAATTAGTTTGGAAAAATATTTGTTACATAAATGCTGACGACAATGCGGTTACCTTTCACTAAATTAATTGTTAAGTTTTCCATAATGATTTTGTTGTTGCTGAGATAATGAGTGAAGGTAAATTTTTTAATTTTTTAGTTTAAATAGCTATTCCGAATCTATTTTTGCCAAGTGCTGTACAGTCTTCAAGTAACACCGTCGAATTGATTCCTTCAAATCGTTAGTGTAAGTAAATGTTTTTTCTTCTTTTATATATATATGTAATAATACTTCTATTCACTGTTATAGAAAGATGGCAGAATCCGACTTTTTTGATTTCGATGCTTTAAATGCAACTACGTATTTCAAGCCGTACAATAATACTAAGGACTTAGTAGTAGGAAGAAAGCATCGACTCATCGAAATAAGTATTATAAAAACCAAATATGGCGACAGGGTGATGGCTGAAACGGAGGATTTCAAAATCGTATTACCCGAGCGTTTCTATAATTTTTTTATTCAACCGGGCCATATGCAAAAATTCAATGATGAATTAAAGACATGCGCTGTGTTTCTATGTAGTCAGGGGGCTTCTGGCCGAACAACAAATTTAAAAATTATAAAGTAGCTTGATATCTGTAATAATAGTAGTACTAGGTGTAGTAAAATAAATAAATTGTTTTTGTGTTATCTTCTTCTCTTCTTCTTCTTCAATAGAGTGAGTGAGTAGGTATTATTATTATAATGCATTCGCCTGTTTACGAACCAACACCAGAGGACATTAGAGATTTTAATGACTTGTTGATAAACTATTACAATATAATCGTTCAAGACGAGGTAGTGGAGAAGATTGAGAATGAGAATGAATCTCATAAAAAAAATCAGAAAACTGTAGATAATGATGAGTCACAGAGGAAGGAAGAGAGAAGAAGAGAAGAAGAAGAAGAAGAGAAGAAGAAGAGAAGAAGAAGAAGAAGAAGAAGAAGAAGAAGAAGCCCTTAGATGTAAAGATATAGGATAGTTAGTTAGTTAGTTAGGAAAATATATATTTGATTATAAAATATAATAAATTGAAAAAATGTATTATATTACTGATTATAATAATATGTATAATAATAAATAAATAAACACTTCATTATCTAATTGTTTTGAATAAATTAATTGCTTGATAACTTATAATGAGATTTTCCAAAATGTACATGTGTTTTTCTAACCAACTAGCTAACTAACGGACTAAATAGCTAACTAAGTCTATAATCTAAACTAATCTCGAGCCTTTCCGGCGTTCTGAATGGAAATCTGTTGCGAATGCTCAATCCAGCGTAGCCATTGAAGGGCTATCTTGGATTGATATGCCTTCTCTTGCATACACTCTAAATCGTAAAAAATGAACAGTGACGGCATAGTTGCAGCTGTTAATTCTTTAGCTTTATTATTATAGGCATGTAACAAAAGTGGCCAAGAGGGCATATTTTTTACATACCTTACAATAAACATGTCAGCATTTATGATCTACTGTATCTAGTAACCAAAAGCTTCCCAAACATTCCATACATCTACGCAGCTGTTTACACAGTCCGCTTTCCTGGTGATTTCTAAGACATGTCTCACCGTGAAAATCCCTGTGGCAAATGTTACAAACAATTTTTGCGTTTAGAACAGAACATGGCGGTTTTTGATGACAACATGGACACTGATACATGCAGTTTGCGTGACGTTTTTTATCGTTATAGCGGTACCAACACGGTACGCAGAAGTATCCACAAGTAAATGCAGACGTCAAGCTGGTAATGACGTTATAATGTTCATTTTCCAGCATTAAATTTAAACGATTCGCTCCTGATTTTTGGGGGGCCCTCAAAATAAATGCTGTTCCCTATACGCTAATTGTAAACAACTATCGTGTATTTATGCAAGTAATTTTGAAATGCCTGTATGTGCTCGTAACTATCACCTTGACTTAAATCAACTCCGCTCACCTGACAAAGATGCATGGCTCGTTGTCGTAACAAAGGGCTCCTCTTATTTTTCATGAAGGTTAACATAGGATCATTGAGTTGAGCCGATATGTTATAGTCAGAATTAAAGCATATGCTAGGCAGTTGTTATCTTGCATGTCCGGAACAACGATGAAACCTCGAAATTTTGCCTTACAAAAATCTTCAAACTTTAAACCTGTTAATTTTTCCTGCCATAACCGGTTGGCACTACAATCCTATCTATCTGCAGTGTCATAACATCACTAGCGAAAAAGCTTGCATTGCTCTGCAATACTTTCTCCAGTACAGACATTATAACACTAATAGATAATTGATCGACCCTTCTAAACGAAAGTCCAATAGGCTTCTCAGGAAAACGTGGGTTACGAAGAGTAAACCCTACACGGTCCGACGGTACTGCATCTTTAATGATATACGTGAGAAGTTCTTGAAAGGCATCCTGTAAATTAGAACAACTTTTAGAGTCGACACCTTTTAAAAATATGCTTATAATACCTGCATGTAAGATAAGGGATTAACCACAGCTGTAGGATGCTTAAAGCTGAAACGGACGCTCCTACAGGTGGTGTTGAACTTTTTAATACGTCTCTCGTTCAACTCTTGTATAACGTTTATATTCCTAAAATGTTGTGGTGGCTGTGTCTGCGGAGGCGGTGTTGACTGAATACGTCCCGGTAAAACAGTCGCAGTTCCTGTTGTTTCGATCATTTCAGTACTAAAAGATTAACAATTCAATGATTAGCTATGTCGTAGATAAAACTTACTTTTGACGACTTGTCGATGGTAAGACCATCTCAGATTCATCGGACGGCGTTGCTCTGCGAAAAACATTCCAGTTTAAAAAATAAAACTGATAAAAATATTTATACTTACAAAGTACGGCCGGTATTAATATCACTTGCGTTTAAGTGCTGCATTTTTGATATGAGTAATGCGCTTTTATACGAAGAGTTAACTAGTTAACAGTAAAATGTCGATAATGAAATCAGTACGAATATTTATAAACTTTTGAAAGACCCTGTTATCATATATAAATGTGACAGTTAATTACAGTAGACGCTAATAACATTCTCTAATTAGTTTAACTTTTACCTATAAATAAGGTAATTAGGGAATCGTCCAATTTTCAATAAATTATGAAAATATTTTAATAAAACGTAACGAGAAGAAATGTTAGATAAGCAATTTAAACATTTTTTTACTTCATTTAAGACTAATCTCTATAATAGTAAAAATAGAAAAATGCAGATAATACTGATTTAAACATAACTGCGTAATGTACCTCGCGTTTTATCTTAAACCTTTGTTTTACTTTAAAGATTTAAATAACAGATTACTTATATTATTTAAAATATTAACTTGTATTTAATGAGGATGTAAACTTATCATAATAACTGCATTTTACAGCTTCTTTTATATGTGTAACTTTTAAAATATTTGACATTTTAACTTTAAAAGAACAACCCTATTTTTAAAATAATTTCCAACTATTTATTAATCTAAGTAAGCCAAAACTTACACTGTCGCATTGCCGTAAAAAGATATGTAAGTAACACAAAATTAATGCAAAATAGCAAAATATCTTAAATCTTTTACAAACACTTTAAGATCTGAAATATTATTTGGACCTAATTAATGCTATTGTAAACTTTATCGTTATCATATTACATATTTTCCTTTCAATGCATACATTCCTAAACTAATCATATAATAATCACTTTAACAGAAGGATAATTAGCCTCGGTATTTTTGAATCATAATTATTCCTATAAATACATAAGCACCACCTAAGAAAATACATTTTAATTCTATCTGTCTTGCTGAAAGAACATTAGTTGTTTTGGTTATTTTGAAACGGATACATTGACACAATGTCGTCGTCGAGTTCAGCAGTTAAAAGAGTTTCATTTAACGAGAAGCAAAATACCACGCATTACATGGTATTGTGGTCTTATGCCTACCGTCAAGCTCGAAAAGGTATATGGCATCAATACGCACGAGACTCCACACGGTTCAAAAGAAGAATTCAGGTTATCGAAGAAGTGCTTTCACCAGTGTTGAAAAGTAAAATACAGAATTTTTATGTTTAATGATCTGATCTGAATGAAATTTTACATATAATCTTTTATTTTGCACATTTTACAGCGAAATGAAAAGCTTAAATTAGTTGTATCGTCGCGTATCCCCCTAAATACAGCCTTTGTCTTCAAACGTTCTGCTTTTTCCTCCTCCTCCTCCTCCTCTTCGTTCAACCAGTTCTGCAATAGGAGTACATTCTCTAATGCACAAATAGGATTTTCAATGTGATGATTGGCACAATGAAATGTCTTTGTTTCTTTTCTCAGCTTTTTAAGCGAGGGACACCCAACTGTTTCAAGATCCACCACAACAGCTTTATTCAAAAACTTTTTTAGTATGTCATATTTTTGACTTCCCTTTACGTAAATTGTACTATATGGCTGTAAAATATGTACGATTTTGGCTTCGTACTCTTTATAAGGTAGATACCCTGAACTCCACCGTAATCCGTGGAGAGCCCTTTCGATATAATTTGTAGTATGTTTTGCAGCCGATGACAATGCTGAATACGGTATAGGTGGTTTGATTAGAAAACCTGTTAAAATACAGTCACTCGTTGAAACGGCTACCTCCTTAGGTATGAACTGTTTCTGATCTCCATAAAATCCCTGAATATCGATAATTGCATATGTATCGGACCTCAGCTGATGCTGTAACGAAATGAAATCAGTTAATACATGTAACAATAAACATCTTAATTTCACTTACATCGACGAGATGATTCTTCTCTACAACTAGACTCCGTGCGGTCGTGTATGGTTTGCAATACGTTGCTGCGTTTAGTATATGGAGATCAAAAAAGCTGCATTCTGCCATCTTTCTATAACAGTGATAAGATTTATTACATATATATATAAAAGAAGAAAAACATTTACTTACACTAACGATTTGAAGGAATCAATTCGACGGTGTTACTTGAAGACTGTACAACACTTGGCAAAAAATAGATTCGGAATAGCTATTTAAACTAAAAAATCAAAAAAATTTACCTTCACTCATTATCTCAGCAACAACAAAATCATTATGGAAAACTTAACAATTATTTTAGTGAAAGGTAACCGCATTGTCGTCAGCATTTATGTAACAAGTATTTTTCCAAACTAATTAATTTCCCTCCAATTAAGTGTGGTGAAGGGAAAATTAGGCATTTCGCATTCGAATGTCGATAGTGTAAGAACGCTCCACAACGTTCAAAGCGGATCAGTGAAGGGGTGCAAAAATTTTTAGTTTTTAAACGAACCCTTAATTAAATAATAATAATAATTAAATAATAATAATAATAATAATGTGTTTTGCGAGTGTAAGTTAACTATTACGATCGGATATAAAAAATGTCAGGTAAGTACTTGTCGTTTAATTTTCTTTTATGCGACTATCGCTCATTATTGTGTGTGTGTGTGTGTTGTAGTAACAGATATATATCGTATTCAAATCAAAAGATTTTCTAAATTTTTAAAATTAAGTAGTACTGTATCAGAGACTGAGAGAGATATTTTTAATCAGTTTATTAAACAGATGATCGCAATTTTTTTATTTTACGATGCTTTATAATAAGTTTTGCCAAAATCAAAAAGAAAAAGATTTTTCTAATCAAGTTATATTATCATTCTTAATGTACAACCATTAACTTTTTATTTTTCAGTAGTCTTGTTACTTTTTTCAAAAATCGTACGTTAATTTAATTAAATCAATTTTAATTTTACCGCTTTAACTCATTTTTATAATTAGGTTTGTAAAAATTTACTTTAATATCATACATCTATTTTCTTATCAAATTACATTATCATTTTTTATTCAACTTAATTTTTCAAAATAGATAGTACACATTCCTCTAAGCATTTATATATTATTATTATTATTGTCATTCTAGATTCTATAACCTTTTACTTTTCAAGTTTGCTCGCGTAACATATCGTGACAAAACATTTTCCATAACCAAATTACCCTTTTACCTTCCCAAAACATCATAGGTACATAACATTTTTATTTTTCCAAACCTAATTACAGACGCATTATTATTTTCCAATCACTTTTACTTTTTAGCATACACAACATTTTTCATTTTGTCATTAATTGTCATGTAACTAACATTAGTACACACGTAACAACTCTTCACAGCCGCAGGCGTTAGAGAACCGATGAGAGAGAGGAGAGAGAGAGAGAGAGAGAGAGAGAGAGAGAGAGAGAGAGAGAGAGAGAGAGAGAGAGAGAGAGAGAGAGAGAGAGAGAGAGAGAGAGAGAGAGAGGAGAGAGGAGAGAGAGAGAGAGACGAGAGAGAGGAGAAGAGAGAGGAGGAGAGAGACCTAGACGGTGAAACCACGAGGAGACAACACCCTCAGGCGAGGGACACCGCCACGAGGAGACAATACCCTCAGGCGGGACACTGACCTTACTTTCACACCCCTTCACACCCTCAGGGCACATTCTTCCTTTCACTTTCTCTTCTGACACCATGACGTCAGAAAAAAGTGGAGGGGAGAGATGTGTCCCTATTCTACTCATGATAAAGTTAACGCTACCCTGCTACTCTGTGGAATAGTAAGTGGTGGGACACAATTATACCTCTACCATAAATGGAACAAAAACTATAGGTAGTCATAGAAACTGGATGATGTTACAATTGACCCCTGTCCTGCGCCAGGCCGGTTGTGCATCAATGTGCTTAAGAAAAAATCGCCTTCAAATTAAATTATTGTGGGAGTTAAGGTGTCCCTAGCCAAATGCGTTCTGTTCGTTCCAAATTATCGAGATGCTTAACTCGCGCCGAATAAAGACGGACTTGCTCCCAGTTGTAGAAAGTCTACTAAAGTTGATCTCCTTCTACAAGGAAACCAACCCAAATTAAATAATTAAGCCTTCCGTATAGGAAAAAAAGATAATTATGTTATGCCCTGCACACGTAATTTTCTACCTAAAATTTAAAATATTAAAACGGTTGGACTGGGTATCAAAACCCAATAAATCAAACTAAATTCGGGAACAGCTCTTGCTAAATATTACTTAACTAACAAATAGCCTTTCATCATGAAATAGTGGTTCGGGGCTCAAAATAAGGGAGTATGAATTACTTGAATAGGGGAGGCTTCGTGTCTTATTTTCTGGATTTTACCCTAAAAATAGTCTTTCACGCCTATCAAGATCCCAATTAATGGCCACTATCAGTGGTCATTAAAAACATGCCGCTCTCATTAACGGTAAATTACTTACCACGTGATCTTGTCAATAAAAATAAACAAAGAATATCGATCGGTGCAATACTCCTTAAGACAAACGTAAAAGCTAAAGAAATATACAAAATTAGCAGCATATGCCATACATTAGCAGCTGTTAAACCAAGAAGAACATCAGGCAATACTCCACAGTGCCACAGATGTCAAAAATACAAAAAATTACTGTTGGTTGCAGCCAAGATGTGTTAAATGCAGAGGAACACATCTCTACCACCCTGCGATAAAGAGAGAAACACTACTGCAATCTGTGTAAAGGCGCAGCCAATCGCACCTGCCAACTGTCACGACTGCTCGTATTTTCAAAAATTTAAATTTAACACAAGATAATCCCAAAACCGGAAATAATAACCCCCCTCCACTTTCCAACGATCCAACCTACTTCCCATGCCGGGTCTATCGCCATCCGGATATCCTGGTTATTGTTATGCAAAAGAACGTTCGAGGGTGTTTGCAGAATCAACACATCATACAAAATTAAATATTCCTTGGCGTTGTATTTTGACATACATATGTAGAAAATTTATTAACTGATTGATAATAATGTCTAATAAAGAATACAAAAAGCCGGGGGTACCATTCACAAGCGGTTGCGTCATATAGAGATATAAGTATTATTAGCAATATTCCTGGTTTTATAACATTTGTTATATCTTGCACAGAATTTACAGGGTACTTATTTAGAATTAGAAAACCCTCGGGAAAATGGCGACCAGCAGTGAGGAAAACATACAAACCAAATTGTTTGTAGTCATCACTATTTCTGTTGCCACATTTCAATTCCGATCCTTTATCACCATTCTTTAGGATTGCATCTTTAAGAATTCTAAAATGAGGTAGGACCCGGATGCGCTGATTAGATTTATTAGTGTCCTTCAAGGGATAATATAAGAGAAGCTGAATTATTAGAAATATTTCTTTGATAATCTTGTAAACTTCATAGAAATCGGCCAACTTAATGGTTTGACATCAAGTAAGTACCAAGCATCTATTGAAAAGGGCATTTCTATTCTTTAGGCGCTCTGCAGATGGGCCCTGGAGTCTTTTCTCTATATCCTGAGTGTCAACTTTATTTATGGAGTTGTTTCTGATAACAAGATCTTCAGTAAATGTTTGACAACGTGGAATCCTAGAGTGATCCATTAATTCACTAACCTTTTTCGGTTGCGGAAATGACTTCGATATAAATTGACATTTTTGGCAAGTCACATAACAGCATTATTTTCAATTTCAACTTTAAATTAGTCAATTCCTGCAAACTGTCCTTTTTACATTATCATAAAAAAATACCAATGAAATTAACTTAATTTAGTACTTTTTACTATGGTTATAATGTGTTCTATTGACCTTTTCACATATTGGTCATCAAATTGAGTGTCATGCTTGGTTTCATGGATTTGCTGTTCAAGCTCTGAATTCATCGCATTTTTCTTCTTCCTACTCCTACTTATCAAGTCGCTATTATTCAATGACGCATCAGTCTTCTTTTACTATCTGATTTCGGTGTATAGGGAAAAGCCAAACTAAGTTGCGTGCACGTCATCAGCGTTTGATGACGTTTACATTTACAGTATTGTCAAAGTGATCAGAAATATTTAATGTCCCAGGCAAATATTTCTTATTCAACCACAAATAAATATTAATTACTATTACAAATTGTTGACTATACCCTGTTCAAGTGACCAGCCGTTGCACGTCATTATCGTCGTACCAATACTTATATTATAATTTACTAAGTAACTTTAATAAAATTTGCATTAAAGCCACAATGTCATCGTAAGTACAGTTGGTATTAAAAGTCATTAATCGTGTAGGGTTAGCGACCATATTTTATCCTTGTCGCACACTTTGCAGTTCGGTACTTACAACTTAAAACGTAGTGCGAATATAAACTCATAAAATATCTCGATGTTGTCACGTCAAGTTTTGTTTACTTTGTTAAATTCACCGGTAGGCACTTAACCTACTTTTTTTTAAATTGCCTTACTAAAAACAGTATTTATCAGTACTCTTATTTTGTTTATGTCTACATTACTTGTTGTATTTTATTATTACATAGGTATACAGTATCTATTTGTTCCTAACCTAAAAATGTCAGTCTGACAACACGTACATTTGACAACGCTGATTACACGTCATTGATTTAGTAAGTTTTAAGCTATGACGTGCAACCGCTGGTGACTTGAACAGGGTATACAAAATCAATTAAATATGCCTGTCAGAACACTACTGTCATCCGTAACCTCAAAATATCGTTGAATAAAAGATGGCAACACAGCACCATTCCCTGACAGTGGCTAGGTTTACGTCGTTACTTACTGGTCTGTTGATTAAAATTTTATCACAACATTTTACATTGAGAGGCCTCTAAACCCAACAAAAACAAGCTTGTGCACATACATTTTCATCTCAAAAGTCTTATATTAATTGCATTGCTTTTAGAGTTGTTTTTTTTTACAAATTTTGTGATACACTTAGCGATGGAAACTTTGCCACAAAAGACATGGAAATACGTCATTGATGACGTGCACGCAAGTTTGTTTGGCTTTCCCTATATTACCTTCTTATCATGCTTCTTACATTCTTTTACCAATTTGTATAATAACCGGCTGTCCATGTCCCTTTACAATTTTGAATAAATTACTTATATTGTTATGATATTCTTTATTCTGTTCTTCATTCTGCAGCTCTTTAAGATCTGTCTTTGCATATTCGTCCAGAATGAGAATATTTTTTCTTTAAACGATGACGTAAATGTTTCCAAATCCAGTTAAATATAAAAGATCTAATAAATATTTTAGAAATTGGCAATTTTCTAGGTCAAGAGCTCTGTTTGAAGTATCCGTAACAATAATCAATTATGTTTTACAGTTATATGTTGCCAGTTTATAGTTTTTGAACCCGCGATATTTGTGCAACTGGAATCTAGAAAGATATTACAGCGTCAACGCTCCAATAGGTAATGAATTGAAGAAGACGATGACGCCTGTCTACTCGTACCATGCGAAGTATAATACCTATTATGAAATCATGAGTAGGGGTCAAAGATTACGCGATTTCCAAGGCGATTGCGGGCACTGCGGCGTATTTTGTACATGTATTGCGAGAGTGAAACACCCCTCGAGAACGTTCAAACATAACTTTGCCAATTGCAAAAAACACTGAATTAGAGTCCGATCACCTACCAGTTCTGATCTCATTTATAGATACACCAGCGTTACGATATAACTCAACTAAGCTGGAAATGAAATATTGTAAACTGGTTCCATTTCAAGCAAACACTCGATGCAAAACTAAAATACCTTAACGGGAAGAGAACTGTGGAAGATATAGACGCAATGGTCGTCATATTACAGCAATTATAAACATAACTTAAAAGAACCTACATTCTTTAAAAAGAATCCCATTGTCAGCCCAAAAATGACTCCGCAGCAAAATACAAA
>JAVRBK010000172.1:0-24642 GCA_036250285.1 Pyrocoelia pectoralis | reverse complement strand
TGTAATATCTCAACAATGTGTATTGCAGCAACTTTTTCTATCGCAAATGTTAATTTCCACGTTATAGGGTAATTGAGAAATGATAACTGGTGCCATAAATCATTATTGTGAGCAAGTGACAAATTTTTGCAGGCTGATGATCTATAACATTGAAATAAAATCTGCATCTACATCTGTAATATCTCAACAATTTTGTATTTGCAGCACTTTTCTATCGGCACGATGTTAATTTACAACGTTTTATGTAAGTGATAAAGTGGTAACTGGTGCCATAAAACTATTATGTGACAAATGGATCAAATTTTTGCATGCTGATGCATCTATACATTGGAAATCAAAATCTGCATCTACATCTGTAATATCTCAACAATTGTGTATTTGCAGCAACTTTTTCTATCGCAAGATGTTAATTTCCAACGTTATAGGGTAATTGATAAATTGGTAACTGGTGCCATAAATCTATTATTGGGAGCAAATGGACAAATTTTTGCATGCTGATGCATCTAAACATTGAAATCAAAATCTGCATCTACATCTGTAATATCTCAACAATTGTGTATTTGCAGCAACTTTTTCTATCGCAAGATGTTAATTTCCAACGTTATAGGGTAATTGATAAATTGGTAACTGGTGCCATAAATCTATTATTGGGAGCAAATGGACAAATTTTTGCATGCTGATGCATCTATACATTGGAAATCAAAATCTGCATCTACATCTGTAATATCTCAACAATTGTGTATTTGCAGCAACTTTTTCTATCGCAAGATGTTAATTTCCAACGTTATAGGGTAATTGATAAATTGGTAACTGGTGCCATAAATCTATTATTGGGAGCAAATGGACAAATTTTTGCATGCTGATGCATCTAAACATTGGAAATCAAAATCTGCATCTACATCTGTAATATCTCAACAATTGTGTATTTGCAGCAACTTTTTCTATCGCAAGATGTTAATTTCCAACGTTATAGGGTAATTGATAAATTGGTAACTGGTGCCATAAATCTATTATTGGGAGCAAATGGACAAATTTTTGCATGCTGATGCATCTAAACATTGGAAATCAAAATCTGCATCTACATCTGTAATATCTCAACAATTGTGTATTTGCAGCAACTTTTTCTATCGCAAGATGTTAATTTCCAACGTTATAGGGTAATTGATAAATTGGTAACTGGTGCCATAAATCTATTATTGGGAGCAAATGGACAAATTTTTGCATGCTGATGCATCTAAACATTGGAAATCAAAATCTGCATCTACATCTGTAATATCTCAACAATTGTGTATTTGCAGCAACTTTTTCTATCGCAAGATGTTAATTTCCAACGTTATAGGGTAATTGATAAATTGGTAACTGGTGCCATAAATCTATTATTGGGAGCAAATGGACAAATTTTTGCATGCTGATGCATCTAAACATTGGAAATCAAAATCTGCATCTACATCTGTAATATCTCAACAATTGTGTATTTGCAGCAACTTTTTCTATCGCAAGATGTTAATTTCCAACGTTATAGGGTAATTGATAAATTGGTAACTGGTGCCATAAATCTATTATTGGGAGCAAATGGACAAATTTTTGCATGCTGATGCATCTATACATTGGAAATCAAAATCTGCATCTACATCTGTAATATCTCAACAATTGTGTATTTGCAGCAACTTTTTCTATCGCAAGATGTTAATTTCCAACGTTATAGGGTAATTGATAAATTGGTAACTGGTGCCATAAATCTATTATTGGGAGCAAATGGACAAATTTTTGCATGCTGATGCATCTAAACATTGGAAATCAAAATCTGCATCTACATCTGTAATATCTCAACAATTGTGTATTTGCAGCAACTTTTTCTATCGCAAGATGTTAATTTCCAACGTTATAGGGTAATTGATAAATTGGTAACTGGTGCCATAAATCTATTATTGGGAGCAAATGGACAAATTTTTGCATGCTGATGCATCTAAACATTGGAAATCAAAATCTGCATCTACATCTGTAATATCTCAACAATTGTGTATTTGCAGCAACTTTTTCTATCGCAAGATGTTAATTTCCAACGTTATAGGGTAATTGATAAATTGGTAACTGGTGCCATAAATCTATTATTGGGAGCAAATGGACAAATTTTTGCATGCTGATGCATCTAAACATTGGAAATCAAAATCTGCATCTACATCTGTAATATCTCAACAATTGTGTATTTGCAGCAACTTTTTCTATCGCAAGATGTTAATTTCCAACGTTATAGGGTAATTGATAAATTGGTAACTGGTGCCATAAATCTATTATTGGGAGCAAATGGACAAATTTTTGCATGCTGATGCATCTAAACATTGGAAATCAAAATCTGCATCTACATCTGTAATATCTCAACAATTGTGTATTTGCAGCAACTTTTTCTATCGCAAGATGTTAATTTCCAACGTTATAGGGTAATTGATAAATTGGTAACTGGTGCCATAAATCTATTATTGGGAGCAAATGGACAAATTTTTGCATGCTGATGCATCTAAACATTCAAATCAAAATCTGCATCTACATCTGTAATATCTCAACAATTGTGTATTTGCAGCAACTTTTTCTATCGCAAGATGTTAATTTCCAACGTTATAGGGTAATTGATAAATTGGTAACTGGTGCCATAAATCTATTATTGGGAGCAAATGGACAAATTTTTGCATGCTGATGCATCTAAACATTGGAAATCAAAATCTGCATCTACATCTGTAATATCTCAACAATTGTGTATTTGCAGCAACTTTTTCTATCGCAAGATGTTAATTTCCAACGTTATAGGGTAATTGATAAATTGGTAACTGGTGCCATAAATCTATTATTGGGAGCAAATGGACAAATTTTTGCATGCTGATGCATCTAAACATTGGAAATCAAAATCTGCATCTACATCTGTAATATCTCAACAATTGTGTATTTGCAGCAACTTTTTCTATCGCAAGATGTTAATTTCCAACGTTATAGG
This sequence comes from Pyrocoelia pectoralis, assembly GCA_036250285.1. Taxonomy (NCBI): domain Eukaryota; kingdom Metazoa; phylum Arthropoda; class Insecta; order Coleoptera; family Lampyridae; genus Pyrocoelia; species Pyrocoelia pectoralis. The sequence goes on along the minus strand of JAVRBK010000172.1, from coordinate 21,656 downwards.
GTAATTGATAAATTGGTAACTGGTGCCATAAATCTATTATTGGGAGCAAATGGACAAATTTTTGCATGCTGATGCATCTAAACATTGGAAATCAAAATCTGCATCTACATCTGTAATATCTCAACAATTGTGTATTTGCAGCAACTTTTTCTATCGCAAGATGTTAATTTCCAACGTTATAGGGTAATTGATAAATTGGTAACTGGTGCCATAAATCTATTATTGGGAGCAAATGGACAAATTTTTGCATGCTGATGCATCTAAACATTGGAAATCAAAATCTGCATCTACATCTGTAATATCTCAACAATTGTGTATTTGCAGCAACTTTTTCTATCGCAAGATGTTAATTTCCAACGTTATAGGGTAATTGATAAATTGGTAACTGGTGCCATAAATCTATTATTGGGAGCAAATGGACAAATTTTTGCATGCTGATGCATCTAAACATTGAAATCAAAATCTGCATCTACATCTGTAATATCTCAACAATTGTGTATTTGCAGCAACTTTTTCTATCGCAAGATGTTAATTTCCAACGTTATAGGGTAATTGATAAATTGGTAACTGGTGCCATAAATCTATTATTGGGAGCAAATGGACAAATTTTTGCATGCTGATGCATCTATACATTGGAAATCAAAATCTGCATCTACATCTGTAATATCTCAACAATTGTGTATTTGCAGCAACTTTTTCTATCGCAAGATGTTAATTTCCAACGTTATAGGGTAATTGATAAATTGGTAACTGGTGCCATAAATCTATTATTGGGAGCAAATGGACAAATTTTTGCATGCTGATGCATCTAAACATTGGAAATCAAAATCTGCATCTACATCTGTAATATCTCAACAATTGTGTATTTGCAGCAACTTTTTCTATCGCAAGATGTTAATTTCCAACGTTATAGGGTAATTGATAAATTGGTAACTGGTGCCATAAATCTATTATTGGGAGCAAATGGACAAATTTTTGCATGCTGATGCATCTAAACATTGGAAATCAAAATCTGCATCTACATCTGTAATATCTCAACAATTGTGTATTTGCAGCAACTTTTTCTATCGCAAGATGTTAATTTCCAACGTTATAGGGTAATTGATAAATTGGTAACTGGTGCCATAAATCTATTATTGGGAGCAAATGGACAAATTTTTGCATGCTGATGCATCTAAACATTGGAAATCAAAATCTGCATCTACATCTGTAATATCTCAACAATTGTGTATTTGCAGCAACTTTTTCTATCGCAAGATGTTAATTTCCAACGTTATAGGGTAATTGATAAATTGGTAACTGGTGCCATAAATCTATTATTGGGAGCAAATGGACAAATTTTTGCATGCTGATGCATCTAAACATTGGAAATCAAAATCTGCATCTACATCTGTAATATCTCAACAATTGTGTATTTGCAGCAACTTTTTCTATCGCAAGATGTTAATTTCCAACGTTATAGGGTAATTGATAAATTGGTAACTGGTGCCATAAATCTATTATTGGGAGCAATGGACAAATTTTTGCATGCTGATGCATCTAAACATTGGAAATCAAAATCTGCATCTACATCTGTAATATCTCAACAATTGTGTATTTGCAGCAACTTTTTCTATCGCAAGATGTTAATTTCCAACGTTATAGGGTAATTGATAAATTGGTAACTGGTGCCATAAATCTATTATTGGGAGCAAATGGACAAATTTTTGCATGCTGATGCATCTAAACATTGGAAATCAAAATCTGCATCTACATCTGTAATATCTCAACAATTGTGTATTTGCAGCAACTTTTTCTATCGCAAGATGTTAATTTCCAACGTTATAGGGTAATTGATAAATTGGTAACTGGTGCCATAAATCTATTATTGGGAGCAAATGGACAAATTTTTGCATGCTGATGCATCTAAACATTGGAAATCAAAATCTGCATCTACATCTGTAATATCTCAACAATTGTGTATTTGCAGCAACTTTTTCTATCGCAAGATGTTAATTTCCAACGTTATAGGGTAATTGATAAATTGGTAACTGGTGCCATAAATCTATTATTGGGAGCAAATGGACAAATTTTTGCATGCTGATGCATCTAAACATTGGAAATCAAAATCTGCATCTACATCTGTAATATCTCAACAATTGTGTATTTGCAGCAACTTTTTCTATCGCAAGATGTTAATTTCCAACGTTATAGGGTAATTGATAAATTGGTAACTGGTGCCATAAATCTATTATTGGGAGCAAATGGACAAATTTTTGCATGCTGATGCATCTAAACATTGGAAATCAAAATCTGCATCTACATCTGTAATATCTCAACAATTGTGTATTTGCAGCAACTTTTTCTATCGCAAGATGTTAATTTCCAACGTTATAGGGTAATTGATAAATTGGTAACTGGTGCCATAAATCTATTATTGGGAGCAAATGGACAAATTTTTGCGTGCTGATGCATCTAAACATTGCAAATCAAAATCTGCATCTACATCTGTAATATCTCAACAATTGTGTATTTGCAGCAACTTTTTCTATCGCAAGATGTTAATTTCCAACGTTATAGGGTAATTGATAAATTGGTAACTGGTGCCATAAATCTATTATTGGGAGCAAATGGACAAATTTTTGCATGCTGATGCATCTAAACATTGGAAATCAAAATCTGCATCTACATCTGTAATATCTCAACAATTGTGTATTTGCAGCAACTTTTTCTATCGCAAGATGTTAATTTCCAACGTTATAGGGTAATTGATAAATTGGTAACTGGTGCCATAAATCTATTATTGGGAGCAAATGGACAAATTTTTGCATGCTGATGCATCTAAACATTGGAAATCAAAATCTGCATCTACATCTGTAATATCTCAACAATTGTGTATTTGCAGCAACTTTTTCTATCGCAAGATGTTAATTTCCAACGTTATAGGGTAATTGATAAATTGGTAACTGGTGCCATAAATCTATTATTGGGAGCAAATGGACAAATTTTTGCATGCTGATGCATCTAAACATTGGAAATCAAAATCTGCATCTACATCTGTAATATCTCAACAATTGTGTATTTGCAGCAACTTTTTCTATCGCAAGATGTTAATTTCCAACGTTATAGGGTAATTGATAAATTGGTAACTGGTGCCATAAATCTATTATTGGGAGCAAATGGACAAATTTTTGCATGCTGATGCATCTAAACATTGGAAATCAAAATCTGCATCTACATCTGTAATATCTCAACAATTGTGTATTTGCAGCAACTTTTTCTATCGCAAGATGTTAATTTCCAACGTTATAGGGTAATTGATAAATTGGTAACTGGTGCCATAAATCTATTATTGGGAGCAAATGGACAAATTTTTGCATGCTGATGCATCTAAACATTGGAAATCAAAATCTGCATCTACATCTGTAATATCTCAACAATTGTGTATTTGCAGCAACTTTTTCTATCGCAAGATGTTAATTTCCAACGTTATAGGGTAATTGATAAATTGGTAACTGGTGCCATAAATCTATTATTGGGAGCAAATGGACAAATTTTTGCATGCTGATGCATCTAAACATTGGAAATCAAAATCTGCATCTACATCTGTAATATCTCAACAATTGTGTATTTGCAGCAACTTTTTCTATCGCAAGATGTTAATTTCCAACGTTATAGGGTAATTGATAAATTGGTAACTGGTGCCATAAATCTATTATTGGGAGCAAATGGACAAATTTTTGCATGCTGATGCATCTAAACATTGGAAATCAAAATCTGCATCTACATCTGTAATATCTCAACAATTGTGTATTTGCAGCAACTTTTTCTATCGCAAGATGTTAATTTCCAACGTTATAGGGTAATTGATAAATTGGTAACTGGTGCCATAAATCTATTATTGGGAGCAAATGGACAAATTTTTGCATGCTGATGCATCTAAACATTGGAAATCAAAATCTGCATCTACATCTGTAATATCTCAACAATTGTGTATTTGCAGCAACTTTTTCTATCGCAAGATGTTAATTTCCAACGTTATAGGGTAATTGATAAATTGGTAACTGGTGCCATAAATCTATTATTGGGAGCAAATGGACAAATTTTTGCATGCTGATGCATCTAAACATTGGAAATCAAAATCTGCATCTACATCTGTAATATCTCAACAATTGTGTATTTGCAGCAACTTTTTCTATCGCAAGATGTTAATTTCCAACGTTATAGGGTAATTGATAAATTGGTAACTGGTGCCATAAATCTATTATTGGGAGCAAATGGACAAATTTTTGCATGCTGATGCATCTAAACATTGGAAATCAAAATCTGCATCTACATCTGTAATATCTCAACAATTGTGTATTTGCAGCAACTTTTTCTATCGCAAGATGTTAATTTCCAACGTTATAGGGTAATTGATAAATTGGTAACTGGTGCCATAAATCTATTATTGGGAGCAAATGGACAAATTTTTGCATGCTGATGCATCTAAACATTGGAAATCAAAATCTGCATCTACATCTGTAATATCTCAACAATTGTGTATTTGCAGCAACTTTTTCTATCGCAAGATGTTAATTTCCAACGTTATAGGGTAATTGATAAATTGGTAACTGGTGCCATAAATCTATTATTGGGAGCAAATGGACAAATTTTTGCATGCTGATGCATCTAAACATTGGAAATCAAAATCTGCATCTACATCTGTAATATCTCAACAATTGTGTATTTGCAGCAACTTTTTCTATCGCAAGATGTTAATTTCCAACGTTATAGGGTAATTGATAAATTGGTAACTGGTGCCATAAATCTATTATTGGGAGCAAATGGACAAATTTTTGCATGCTGATGCATCTATACATTGGAAATCAAAATCTGCATCTACATCTGTAATATCTCAACAATTGTGTATTTGCAGCAACTTTTCTATCGCAAGATGTTAATTTCCAACGTTATAGGGTAATTGATAAATTGGTAACTGGTGCCATAAATCTATTATTGGGAGCAAATGGACAAATTTTTGCATGCTGATGCATCTAAACATTGGAAATCAAAATCTGCATCTACATCTGTAATATCTCAACAATTGTGTATTTGCAGCAACTTTTTCTATCGCAAGATGTTAATTTCCAACGTTATAGGGTAATTGATAAATTGGTAACTGGTGCCATAAATCTATTATTGGGAGCAAATGGACAAATTTTTGCATGCTGATGCATCTAAACATTGGAAATCAAAATCTGCATCTACATCTGTAATATCTCAACAATTGTGTATTTGCAGCAACTTTTTCTATCGCAAGATGTTAATTTCCAACGTTATAGGGTAATTGATAAATTGGTAACTGGTGCCATAAATCTATTATTGGGAGCAAATGGACAAATTTTTGCATGCTGATGCATCTAAACATTGGAAATCAAAATCTGCATCTACATCTGTAATATCTCAACAATTGTGTATTTGCAGCAACTTTTTCTATCGCAAGATGTTAATTTCCAACGTTATAGGGTAATTGATAAATTGGTAACTGGTGCCATAAATCTATTATTGGGAGCAAATGGACAAATTTTTGCATGCTGATGCATCTAAACATTGGAAATCAAAATCTGCATCTACATCTGTAATATCTCAACAATTGTGTATTTGCAGCAACTTTTTCTATCGCAAGATGTTAATTTCCAACGTTATAGGGTAATTGATAAATTGGTAACTGGTGCCATAAATCTATTATTGGGAGCAAATGGACAAATTTTTGCATGCTGATGCATCTAAACATTGGAAATCAAAATCTGCATCTACATCTGTAATATCTCAACAATTGTGTATTTGCAGCAACTTTTTCTATCGCAAGATGTTAATTTCCAACGTTATAGGGTAATTGATAAATTGGTAACTGGTGCCATAAATCTATTATTGGGAGCAAATGGACAAATTTTTGCATGCTGATGCATCTAAACATTGGAAATCAAAATCTGCATCTACATCTGTAATATCTCAACAATTGTGTATTTGCAGCAACTTTTTCTATCGCAAGATGTTAATTTCCAACGTTATAGGGTAATTGATAAATTGGTAACTGGTGCCATAAATCTATTATTGGGAGCAAATGGACAAATTTTTGCATGCTGATGCATCTAAACATTGGAAATCAAAATCTGCATCTACATCTGTAATATCTCAACAATTGTGTATTTGCAGCAACTTTTTCTATCGCAAGATGTTAATTTCCAACGTTATAGGGTAATTGATAAATTGGTAACTGGTGCCATAAATCTATTATTGGGAGCAAATGGACAAATTTTTGCATGCTGATGCATCTAAACATTGAAAATCAAAATCTGCATCTACATCTGTAATATCTCAACAATTGTGTATTTGCAGCAACTTTTTCTATCGCAAGATGTTAATTTCCAACGTTATAGGGTAATTGATAAATTGGTAACTGGTGCCATAAATCTATTATTGGGAGCAAATGGACAAATTTTTGCATGCTGATGCATCTAAACATTCAAATCAAAATCTGCATCTACATCTGTAATATCTCAACAATTGTGTATTTGCAGCAACTTTTTCTATCGCAAGATGTTAATTTCCAACGTTATAGGGTAATTGATAAATTGGTAACTGGTGCCATAAATCTATTATTGGGAGCAAATGGACAAATTTTTGCATGCTGATGCATCTAAACATTGGAAATCAAAATCTGCATCTACATCTGTAATATCTCAACAATTGTGTATTTGCAGCAACTTTTTCTATCGCAAGATGTTAATTTCCAACGTTATAGGGTAATTGATAAATTGGTAACTGGTGCCATAAATCTATTATTGGGAGCAAATGGACAAATTTTTGCATGCTGATGCATCTAAACATTGGAAATCAAAATCTGCATCTACATCTGTAATATCTCAACAATTGTGTATTTGCAGCAACTTTTTCTATCGCAAGATGTTAATTTCCAACGTTATAGGGTAATTGATAAATTGGTAACTGGTGCCATAAATCTATTATTGGGAGCAAATGGACAAATTTTTGCATGCTGATGCATCTAAACATTGGAAATCAAAATCTGCATCTACATCTGTAATATCTCAACAATTGTGTATTTGCAGCAACTTTTTCTATCGCAAGATGTTAATTTCCAACGTTATAGGGTAATTGATAAATTGGTAACTGGTGCCATAAATCTATTATTGGGAGCAAATGGACAAATTTTTGCATGCTGATGCATCTAAACATTCAAATCAAAATCTGCATCTACATCTGTAATATCTCAACAATTGTGTATTTGCAGCAACTTTTTCTATCGCAAGATGTTAATTTCCAACGTTATAGGGTAATTGATAAATTGGTAACTGGTGCCATAAATCTATTATTGGGAGCAAATGGACAAATTTTTGCATGCTGATGCATCTAAACATTCAAATCAAAATCTGCATCTACATCTGTAATATCTCAACAATTGTGTATTTGCAGCAACTTTTTCTATCGCAAGATGTTAATTTCCAACGTTATAGGGTAATTGATAAATTGGTAACTGGTGCCATAAATCTATTATTGGGAGCAAATGGACAAATTTTTGCATGCTGATGCATCTAAACATTGGAAATCAAAATCTGCATCTACATCTGTAATATCTCAACAATTGTGTATTTGCAGCAACTTTTTCTATCGCAAGATGTTAATTTCCAACGTTATAGGGTAATTGATAAATTGGTAACTGGTGCCATAAATCTATTATTGGGAGCAAATGGACAAATTTTTGCATGCTGATGCATCTAAACATTGGAAATCAAAATCTGCATCTACATCTGTAATATCTCAACAATTGTGTATTTGCAGCAACTTTTTCTATCGCAAGATGTTAATTTCCAACGTTATAGGGTAATTGATAAATTGGTAACTGGTGCCATAAATCTATTATTGGGAGCAAATGGACAAATTTTTGCATGCTGATGCATCTAAACATTGGAAATCAAAATCTGCATCTACATCTGTAATATCTCAACAATTGTGTATTTGCAGCAACTTTTTCTATCGCAAGATGTTAATTTCCAACGTTATAGGGTAATTGATAAATTGGTAACTGGTGCCATAAATCTATTATTGGGAGCAAATGGACAAATTTTTGCATGCTGATGCATCTAAACATTGGAAATCAAAATCTGCATCTACATCTGTAATATCTCAACAATTGTGTATTTGCAGCAACTTTTTCTATCGCAAGATGTTAATTTCCAACGTTATAGGGTAATTGATAAATTGGTAACTGGTGCCATAAATCTATTATTGGGAGCAAATGGACAAATTTTTGCATGCTGATGCATCTAAACATTGGAAATCAAAATCTGCATCTACATCTGTAATATCTCAACAATTGTGTATTTGCAGCAACTTTTTCTATCGCAAGATGTTAATTTCCAACGTTATAGGGTAATTGATAAATTGGTAACTGGTGCCATAAATCTATTATTGGGAGCAAATGGACAAATTTTTGCATGCTGATGCATCTAAACATTCAAATCAAAATCTGCATCTACATCTGTAATATCTCAACAATTGTGTATTTGCAGCAACTTTTTCTATCGCAAGATGTTAATTTCCAACGTTATAGGGTAATTGATAAATTGGTAACTGGTGCCATAAATCTATTATTGGGAGCAAATGGACAAATTTTTGCATGCTGATGCATCTAAACATTGGAAATCAAAATCTGCATCTACATCTGTAATATCTCAACAATTGTGTATTTGCAGCAACTTTTTCTATCGCAAGATGTTAATTTCCAACGTTATAGGGTAATTGATAAATTGGTAACTGGTGCCATAAATCTATTATTGGGAGCAAATGGACAAATTTTTGCATGCTGATGCATCTAAACATTGGAAATCAAAATCTGCATCTACATCTGTAATATCTCAACAATTGTGTATTTGCAGCAACTTTTTCTATCGCAAGATGTTAATTTCCAACGTTATAGGGTAATTGATAAATTGGTAACTGGTGCCATAAATCTATTATTGGGAGCAAATGGACAAATTTTTGCATGCTGATGCATCTAAACATTGGAAATCAAAATCTGCATCTACATCTGTAATATCTCAACAATTGTGTATTTGCAGCAACTTTTTCTATCGCAAGATGTTAATTTCCAACGTTATAGGGTAATTGATAAATTGGTAACTGGTGCCATAAATCTATTATTGGGAGCAAATGGACAAATTTTTGCATGCTGATGCATCTAAACATTGGAAATCAAAATCTGCATCTACATCTGTAATATCTCAACAATTGTGTATTTGCAGCAACTTTTTCTATCGCAAGATGTTAATTTCCAACGTTATAGGGTAATTGATAAATTGGTAACTGGTGCCATAAATCTATTATTGGGAGCAAATGGACAAATTTTTGCATGCTGATGCATCTAAACATTGGAAATCAAAATCTGCATCTACATCTGTAATATCTCAACAATTGTGTATTTGCAGCAACTTTTTCTATCGCAAGATGTTAATTTCCAACGTTATAGGGTAATTGATAAATTGGTAACTGGTGCCATAAATCTATTATTGGGAGCAATGGACAAATTTTTGCATGCTGATGCATCTAAACATTGGAAATCAAAATCTGCATCTACATCTGTAATATCTCAACAATTGTGTATTTGCAGCAACTTTTTCTATCGCAAGATGTTAATTTCCAACGTTATAGGGTAATTGATAAATTGGTAACTGGTGCCATAAATCTATTATTGGGAGCAAATGGACAAATTTTTGCATGCTGATGCATCTAAACATTGGAAATCAAAATCTGCATCTACATCTGTAATATCTCAACAATTGTGTATTTGCAGCAACTTTTTCTATCGCAAGATGTTAATTTCCAACGTTATAGGGTAATTGATAAATTGGTAACTGGTGCCATAAATCTATTATTGGGAGCAAATGGACAAATTTTTGCATGCTGATGCATCTAAACATTGGAAATCAAAATCTGCATCTACATCTGTAATATCTCAACAATTGTGTATTTGCAGCAACTTTTTCTATCGCAAGATGTTAATTTCCAACGTTATAGGGTAATTGATAAATTGGTAACTGGTGCCATAAATCTATTATTGGGAGCAAATGGACAAATTTTTGCATGCTGATGCATCTAAACATTGGAAATCAAAATCTGCATCTACATCTGTAATATCTCAACAATTGTGTATTTGCAGCAACTTTTTCTATCGCAAGATGTTAATTTCCAACGTTATAGGGTAATTGATAAATTGGTAACTGGTGCCATAAATCTATTATTGGGAGCAAATGGACAAATTTTTGCATGCTGATGCATCTAAACATTCAAATCAAAATCTGCATCTACATCTGTAATATCTCAACAATTGTGTATTTGCAGCAACTTTTTCTATCGCAAGATGTTAATTTCCAACGTTATAGGGTAATTGATAAATTGGTAACTGGTGCCATAAATCTATTATTGGGAGCAAATGGACAAATTTTTGCATGCTGATGCATCTAAACATTGGAAATCAAAATCTGCATCTACATCTGTAATATCTCAACAATTGTGTATTTGCAGCAACTTTTTCTATCGCAAGATGTTAATTTCCAACGTTATAGGGTAATTGATAAATTGGTAACTGGTGCCATAAATCTATTATTGGGAGCAAATGGACAAATTTTTGCATGCTGATGCATCTAAACATTCAAATCAAAATCTGCATCTACATCTGTAATATCTCAACAATTGTGTATTTGCAGCAACTTTTTCTATCGCAAGATGTTAATTTCCAACGTTATAGGGTAATTGATAAATTGGTAACTGGTGCCATAAATCTATTATTGGGAGCAAATGGACAAATTTTTGCATGCTGATGCATCTAAACATTGAAATCAAAATCTGCATCTACATCTGTAATATCTCAACAATTGTGTATTTGCAGCAACTTTTTCTATCGCAAGATGTTAATTTCCAACGTTATAGGGTAATTGATAAATTGGTAACTGGTGCCATAAATCTATTATTGGGAGCAAATGGACAAATTTTTGCATGCTGATGCATCTAAACATTGGAAATCAAAATCTGCATCTACATCTGTAATATCTCAACAATTGTGTATTTGCAGCAACTTTTTCTATCGCAAGATGTTAATTTCCAACGTTATAGGGTAATTGATAAATTGGTAACTGGTGCCATAAATCTATTATTGGGAGCAAATGGACAAATTTTTGCATGCTGATGCATCTAAACATTGGAAATCAAAATCTGCATCTACATCTGTAATATCTCAACAATTGTGTATTTGCAGCAACTTTTTCTATCGCAAGATGTTAATTTCCAACGTTATAGGGTAATTGATAAATTGGTAACTGGTGCCATAAATCTATTATTGGGAGCAAATGGACAAATTTTTGCATGCTGATGCATCTAAACATTGGAAATCAAAATCTGCATCTACATCTGTAATATCTCAACAATTGTGTATTTGCAGCAACTTTTTCTATCGCAAGATGTTAATTTCCAACGTTATAGGGTAATTGATAAATTGGTAACTGGTGCCATAAATCTATTATTGGGAGCAAATGGACAAATTTTTGCATGCTGATGCATCTAAACATTGGAAATCAAAATCTGCATCTACATCTGTAATATCTCAACAATTGTGTATTTGCAGCAACTTTTTCTATCGCAAGATGTTAATTTCCAACGTTATAGGGTAATTGATAAATTGGTAACTGGTGCCATAAATCTATTATTGGGAGCAAATGGACAAATTTTTGCATGCTGATGCATCTAAACATTGGAAATCAAAATCTGCATCTACATCTGTAATATCTCAACAATTGTGTATTTGCAGCAACTTTTTCTATCGCAAGATGTTAATTTCCAACGTTATAGGGTAATTGATAAATTGGTAACTGGTGCCATAAATCTATTATTGGGAGCAAATGGACAAATTTTTGCATGCTGATGCATCTAAACATTGGAAATCAAAATCTGCATCTACATCTGTAATATCTCAACAATTGTGTATTTGCAGCAACTTTTTCTATCGCAAGATGTTAATTTCCAACGTTATAGGGTAATTGATAAATTGGTAACTGGTGCCATAAATCTATTATTGGGAGCAAATGGACAAATTTTTGCATGCTGATGCATCTAAACATTCAAATCAAAATCTGCATCTACATCTGTAATATCTCAACAATTGTGTATTTGCAGCAACTTTTTCTATCGCAAGATGTTAATTTCCAACGTTATAGGGTAATTGATAAATTGGTAACTGGTGCCATAAATCTATTATTGGGAGCAAATGGACAAATTTTTGCATGCTGATGCATCTAAACATTGGAAATCAAAATCTGCATCTACATCTGTAATATCTCAACAATTGTGTATTTGCAGCAACTTTTTCTATCGCAAGATGTTAATTTCCAACGTTATAGGGTAATTGATAAATTGGTAACTGGTGCCATAAATCTATTATTGGGAGCAAATGGACAAATTTTTGCATGCTGATGCATCTAAACATTGGAAATCAAAATCTGCATCTACATCTGTAATATCTCAACAATTGTGTATTTGCAGCAACTTTTTCTATCGCAAGATGTTAATTTCCAACGTTATAGGGTAATTGATAAATTGGTAACTGGTGCCATAAATCTATTATTGGGAGCAAATGGACAAATTTTTGCATGCTGATGCATCTAAACATTGGAAATCAAAATCTGCATCTACATCTGTAATATCTCAACAATTGTGTATTTGCAGCAACTTTTTCTATCGCAAGATGTTAATTTCCAACGTTATAGGGTAATTGATAAATTGGTAACTGGTGCCATAAATCTATTATTGGGAGCAAATGGACAAATTTTTGCATGCTGATGCATCTAAACATTGGAAATCAAAATCTGCATCTACATCTGTAATATCTCAACAATTGTGTATTTGCAGCAACTTTTTCTATCGCAAGATGTTAATTTCCAACGTTATAGGGTAATTGATAAATTGGTAACTGGTGCCATAAATCTATTATTGGGAGCAAATGGACAAATTTTTGCATGCTGATGCATCTAAACATTGGAAATCAAAATCTGCATCTACATCTGTAATATCTCAACAATTGTGTATTTGCAGCAACTTTTTCTATCGCAAGATGTTAATTTCCAACGTTATAGGGTAATTGATAAATTGGTAACTGGTGCCATAAATCTATTATTGGGAGCAAATGGACAAATTTTTGCATGCTGATGCATCTAAACATTGGAAATCAAAATCTGCATCTACATCTGTAATATCTCAACAATTGTGTATTTGCAGCAACTTTTTCTATCGCAAGATGTTAATTTCCAACGTTATAGGGTAATTGATAAATTGGTAACTGGTGCCATAAATCTATTATTGGGAGCAAATGGACAAATTTTTGCATGCTGATGCATCTAAACATTCAAATCAAAATCTGCATCTACATCTGTAATATCTCAACAATTGTGTATTTGCAGCAACTTTTTCTATCGCAAGATGTTAATTTCCAACGTTATAGGGTAATTGATAAATTGGTAACTGGTGCCATAAATCTATTATTGGGAGCAAATGGACAAATTTTTGCATGCTGATGCATCTAAACATTGGAAATCAAAATCTGCATCTACATCTGTAATATCTCAACAATTGTGTATTTGCAGCAACTTTTTCTATCGCAAGATGTTAATTTCCAACGTTATAGGGTAATTGATAAATTGGTAACTGGTGCCATAAATCTATTATTGGGAGCAAATGGACAAATTTTTGCATGCTGATGCATCTAAACATTGGAAATCAAAATCTGCATCTACATCTGTAATATCTCAACAATTGTGTATTTGCAGCAACTTTTTCTATCGCAAGATGTTAATTTCCAACGTTATAGGGTAATTGATAAATTGGTAACTGGTGCCATAAATCTATTATTGGGAGCAAATGGACAAATTTTTGCATGCTGATGCATCTAAACATTGGAAATCAAAATCTGCATCTACATCTGTAATATCTCAACAATTGTGTATTTGCAGCAACTTTTTCTATCGCAAGATGTTAATTTCCAACGTTATAGGGTAATTGATAAATTGGTAACTGGTGCCATAAATCTATTATTGGGAGCAAATGGACAAATTTTTGCATGCTGATGCATCTAAACATTGGAAATCAAAATCTGCATCTACATCTGTAATATCTCAACAATTGTGTATTTGCAGCAACTTTTTCTATCGCAAGATGTTAATTTCCAACGTTATAGGGTAATTGATAAATTGGTAACTGGTGCCATAAATCTATTATTGGGAGCAAATGGACAAATTTTTGCATGCTGATGCATCTAAACATTGGAAATCAAAATCTGCATCTACATCTGTAATATCTCAACAATTGTGTATTTGCAGCAACTTTTTCTATCGCAAGATGTTAATTTCCAACGTTATAGGGTAATTGATAAATTGGTAACTGGTGCCATAAATCTATTATTGGGAGCAAATGGACAAATTTTTGCATGCTGATGCATCTAAACATTGGAAATCAAAATCTGCATCTACATCTGTAATATCTCAACAATTGTGTATTTGCAGCAACTTTTTCTATCGCAAGATGTTAATTTCCAACGTTATAGGGTAATTGATAAATTGGTAACTGGTGCCATAAATCTATTATTGGGAGCAAATGGACAAATTTTTGCATGCTGATGCATCTAAACATTGGAAATCAAAATCTGCATCTACATCTGTAATATCTCAACAATTGTGTATTTGCAGCAACTTTTTCTATCGCAAGATGTTAATTTCCAACGTTATAGGGTAATTGATAAATTGGTAACTGGTGCCATAAATCTATTATTGGGAGCAAATGGACAAATTTTTGCATGCTGATGCATCTAAACATTGGAAATCAAAATCTGCATCTACATCTGTAATATCTCAACAATTGTGTATTTGCAGCAACTTTTTCTATCGCAAGATGTTAATTTCCAACGTTATAGGGTAATTGATAAATTGGTAACTGGTGCCATAAATCTATTATTGGGAGCAAATGGACAAATTTTTGCATGCTGATGCATCTAAACATTCAAATCAAAATCTGCATCTACATCTGTAATATCTCAACAATTGTGTATTTGCAGCAACTTTTTCTATCGCAAGATGTTAATTTCCAACGTTATAGGGTAATTGATAAATTGGTAACTGGTGCCATAAATCTATTATTGGGAGCAAATGGACAAATTTTTGCATGCTGATGCATCTAAACATTGAAAATCAAAATCTGCATCTACATCTGTAATATCTCAACAATTGTGTATTTGCAGCAACTTTTTCTATCGCAAGATGTTAATTTCCAACGTTATAGGGTAATTGATAAATTGGTAACTGGTGCCATAAATCTATTATTGGGAGCAAATGGACAAATTTTTGCATGCTGATGCATCTAAACATTGGAAATCAAAATCTGCATCTACATCTGTAATATCTCAACAATTGTGTATTTGCAGCAACTTTTTCTATCGCAAGATGTTAATTTCCAACGTTATAGGGTAATTGATAAATTGGTAACTGGTGCCATAAATCTATTATTGGGAGCAAATGGACAAATTTTTGCATGCTGATGCATCTAAACATTGGAAATCAAAATCTGCATCTACATCTGTAATATCTCAACAATTGTGTATTTGCAGCAACTTTTTCTATCGCAAGATGTTAATTTCCAACGTTATAGGGTAATTGATAAATTGGTAACTGGTGCCATAAATCTATTATTGGGAGCAAATGGACAAATTTTTGCATGCTGATGCATCTAAACATTCAAATCAAAATCTGCATCTACATCTGTAATATCTCAACAATTGTGTATTTGCAGCAACTTTTTCTATCGCAAGATGTTAATTTCCAACGTTATAGGGTAATTGATAAATTGGTAACTGGTGCCATAAATCTATTATTGGGAGCAAATGGACAAATTTTTGCATGCTGATGCATCTAAACATTGGAAATCAAAATCTGCATCTACATCTGTAATATCTCAACAATTGTGTATTTGCAGCAACTTTTTCTATCGCAAGATGTTAATTTCCAACGTTATAGGGTAATTGATAAATTGGTAACTGGTGCCATAAATCTATTATTGGGAGCAAATGGACAAATTTTTGCATGCTGATGCATCTAAACATTCAAATCAAAATCTGCATCTACATCTGTAATATCTCAACAATTGTGTATTTGCAGCAACTTTTTCTATCGCAAGATGTTAATTTCCAACGTTATAGGGTAATTGATAAATTGGTAACTGGTGCCATAAATCTATTATTGGGAGCAAATGGACAAATTTTTGCATGCTGATGCATCTAAACATTCAAATCAAAATCTGCATCTACATCTGTAATATCTCAACAATTGTGTATTTGCAGCAACTTTTTCTATCGCAAGATGTTAATTTCCAACGTTATAGGGTAATTGATAAATTGGTAACTGGTGCCATAAATCTATTATTGGGAGCAAATGGACAAATTTTTGCATGCTGATGCATCTAAACATTGGAAATCAAAATCTGCATCTACATCTGTAATATCTCAACAATTGTGTATTTGCAGCAACTTTTTCTATCGCAAGATGTTAATTTCCAACGTTATAGGGTAATTGATAAATTGGTAACTGGTGCCATAAATCTATTATTGGGAGCAAATGGACAAATTTTTGCATGCTGATGCATCTAAACATTGGAAATCAAAATCTGCATCTACATCTGTAATATCTCAACAATTGTGTATTTGCAGCAACTTTTTCTATCGCAAGATGTTAATTTCCAACGTTATAGGGTAATTGATAAATTGGTAACTGGTGCCATAAATCTATTATTGGGAGCAATGGACAAATTTTTGCATGCTGATGCATCTAAACATTGGAAATCAAAATCTGCATCTACATCTGTAATATCTCAACAATTGTGTATTTGCAGCAACTTTTTCTATCGCAAGATGTTAATTTCCAACGTTATAGGGTAATTGATAAATTGGTAACTGGTGCCATAAATCTATTATTGGGAGCAAATGGACAAATTTTTGCATGCTGATGCATCTAAACATTCAAATCAAAATCTGCATCTACATCTGTAATATCTCAACAATTGTGTATTTGCAGCAACTTTTTCTATCGCAAGATGTTAATTTCCAACGTTATAGGGTAATTGATAAATTGGTAACTGGTGCCATAAATCTATTATTGGGAGCAAATGGACAAATTTTTGCATGCTGATGCATCTAAACATTGGAAATCAAAATCTGCATCTACATCTGTAATATCTCAACAATTGTGTATTTGCAGCAACTTTTTCTATCGCAAGATGTTAATTTCCAACGTTATAGGGTAATTGATAAATTGGTAACTGGTGCCATAAATCTATTATTGGGAGCAAATGGACAAATTTTTGCATGCTGATGCATCTAAACATTGGAAATCAAAATCTGCATCTACATCTGTAATATCTCAACAATTGTGTATTTGCAGCAACTTTTTCTATCGCAAGATGTTAATTTCCAACGTTATAGGGTAATTGATAAATTGGTAACTGGTGCCATAAATCTATTATTGGGAGCAAATGGACAAATTTTTGCATGCTGATGCATCTAAACATTGGAAATCAAAATCTGCATCTACATCTGTAATATCTCAACAATTGTGTATTTGCAGCAACTTTTTCTATCGCAAGATGTTAATTTCCAACGTTATAGGGTAATTGATAAATTGGTAACTGGTGCCATAAATCTATTATTGGGAGCAATGGACAAATTTTTGCATGCTGATGCATCTAAACATTGGAAATCAAAATCTGCATCTACATCTGTAATATCTCAACAATTGTGTATTTGCAGCAACTTTTTCTATCGCAAGATGTTAATTTCCAACGTTATAGGGTAATTGATAAATTGGTAACTGGTGCCATAAATCTATTATTGGGAGCAAATGGACAAATTTTTGCATGCTGATGCATCTAAACATTCAAATCAAAATCTGCATCTACATCTGTAATATCTCAACAATTGTGTATTTGCAGCAACTTTTTCTATCGCAAGATGTTAATTTCCAACGTTATAGGGTAATTGATAAATTGGTAACTGGTGCCATAAATCT
Source organism: Pyrocoelia pectoralis (assembly GCA_036250285.1). Classification (NCBI taxonomy): domain Eukaryota; kingdom Metazoa; phylum Arthropoda; class Insecta; order Coleoptera; family Lampyridae; genus Pyrocoelia; species Pyrocoelia pectoralis. The sequence goes on along the minus strand of JAVRBK010000172.1, from coordinate 3,525 downwards.
ATTATTGGGAGCAAATGGACAAATTTTTGCATGCTGATGCATCTAAACATTGGAAATCAAAATCTGCATCTACATCTGTAATATCTCAACAATTGTGTATTTGCAGCAACTTTTTCTATCGCAAGATGTTAATTTCCAACGTTATAGGGTAATTGATAAATTGGTAACTGGTGCCATAAATCTATTATTGGGAGCAAATGGACAAATTTTTGCATGCTGATGCATCTAAACATTCAAATCAAAATCTGCATCTACATCTGTAATATCTCAACAATTGTGTATTTGCAGCAACTTTTTCTATCGCAAGATGTTAATTTCCAACGTTATAGGGTAATTGATAAATTGGTAACTGGTGCCATAAATCTATTATTGGGAGCAAATGGACAAATTTTTGCATGCTGATGCATCTAAACATTGGAAATCAAAATCTGCATCTACATCTGTAATATCTCAACAATTGTGTATTTGCAGCAACTTTTTCTATCGCAAGATGTTAATTTCCAACGTTATAGGGTAATTGATAAATTGGTAACTGGTGCCATAAATCTATTATTGGGAGCAAATGGACAAATTTTTGCATGCTGATGCATCTAAACATTGGAAATCAAAATCTGCATCTACATCTGTAATATCTCAACAATTGTGTATTTGCAGCAACTTTTTCTATCGCAAGATGTTAATTTCCAACGTTATAGGGTAATTGATAAATTGGTAACTGGTGCCATAAATCTATTATTGGGAGCAAATGGACAAATTTTTGCATGCTGATGCATCTAAACATTGGAAATCAAAATCTGCATCTACATCTGTAATATCTCAACAATTGTGTATTTGCAGCAACTTTTTCTATCGCAAGATGTTAATTTCCAACGTTATAGGGTAATTGATAAATTGGTAACTGGTGCCATAAATCTATTATTGGGAGCAAATGGACAAATTTTTGCATGCTGATGCATCTAAACATTGGAAATCAAAATCTGCATCTACATCTGTAATATCTCAACAATTGTGTATTTGCAGCAACTTTTTCTATCGCAAGATGTTAATTTCCAACGTTATAGGGTAATTGATAAATTGGTAACTGGTGCCATAAATCTATTATTGGGAGCAAATGGACAAATTTTTGCATGCTGATGCATCTAAACATTCAAATCAAAATCTGCATCTACATCTGTAATATCTCAACAATTGTGTATTTGCAGCAACTTTTTCTATCGCAAGATGTTAATTTCCAACGTTATAGGGTAATTGATAAATTGGTAACTGGTGCCATAAATCTATTATTGGGAGCAAATGGACAAATTTTTGCATGCTGATGCATCTAAACATTGGAAATCAAAATCTGCATCTACATCTGTAATATCTCAACAATTGTGTATTTGCAGCAACTTTTTCTATCGCAAGATGTTAATTTCCAACGTTATAGGGTAATTGATAAATTGGTAACTGGTGCCATAAATCTATTATTGGGAGCAAATGGACAAATTTTTGCATGCTGATGCATCTAAACATTGGAAATCAAAATCTGCATCTACATCTGTAATATCTCAACAATTGTGTATTTGCAGCAACTTTTTCTATCGCAAGATGTTAATTTCCAACGTTATAGGGTAATTGATAAATTGGTAACTGGTGCCATAAATCTATTATTGGGAGCAAATGGACAAATTTTTGCATGCTGATGCATCTAAACATTGGAAATCAAAATCTGCATCTACATCTGTAATATCTCAACAATTGTGTATTTGCAGCAACTTTTTCTATCGCAAGATGTTAATTTCCAACGTTATAGGGTAATTGATAAATTGGTAACTGGTGCCATAAATCTATTATTGGGAGCAAATGGACAAATTTTTGCATGCTGATGCATCTAAACATTCAAATCAAAATCTGCATCTACATCTGTAATATCTCAACAATTGTGTATTTGCAGCAACTTTTTCTATCGCAAGATGTTAATTTCCAACGTTATAGGGTAATTGATAAATTGGTAACTGGTGCCATAAATCTATTATTGGGAGCAAATGGACAAATTTTTGCATGCTGATGCATCTAAACATTGAAATCAAAATCTGCATCTACATCTGTAATATCTCAACAATTGTGTATTTGCAGCAACTTTTTCTATCGCAAGATGTTAATTTCCAACGTTATAGGGTAATTGATAAATTGGTAACTGGTGCCATAAATCTATTATTGGGAGCAAATGGACAAATTTTTGCATGCTGATGCATCTAAACATTGGAAATCAAAATCTGCATCTACATCTGTAATATCTCAACAATTGTGTATTTGCAGCAACTTTTTCTATCGCAAGATGTTAATTTCCAACGTTATAGGGTAATTGATAAATTGGTAACTGGTGCCATAAATCTATTATTGGGAGCAAATGGACAAATTTTTGCATGCTGATGCATCTAAACATTGGAAATCAAAATCTGCATCTACATCTGTAATATCTCAACAATTGTGTATTTGCAGCAACTTTTTCTATCGCAAGATGTTAATTTCCAACGTTATAGGGTAATTGATAAATTGGTAACTGGTGCCATAAATCTATTATTGGGAGCAAATGGACAAATTTTTGCATGCTGATGCATCTAAACATTCAAATCAAAATCTGCATCTACATCTGTAATATCTCAACAATTGTGTATTTGCAGCAACTTTTTCTATCGCAAGATGTTAATTTCCAACGTTATAGGGTAATTGATAAATTGGTAACTGGTGCCATAAATCTATTATTGGGAGCAAATGGACAAATTTTTGCATGCTGATGCATCTAAACATTGAAATCAAAATCTGCATCTACATCTGTAATATCTCAACAATTGTGTATTTGCAGCAACTTTTTCTATCGCAAGATGTTAATTTCCAACGTTATAGGGTAATTGATAAATTGGTAACTGGTGCCATAAATCTATTATTGGGAGCAATGGACAAATTTTTGCATGCTGATGCATCTAAACATTGGAAATCAAAATCTGCATCTACATCTGTAATATCTCAACAATTGTGTATTTGCAGCAACTTTTTCTATCGCAAGATGTTAATTTCCAACGTTATAGGGTAATTGATAAATTGGTAACTGGTGCCATAAATCTATTATTGGGAGCAAATGGACAAATTTTTGCATGCTGATGCATCTAAACATTCAAATCAAAATCTGCATCTACATCTGTAATATCTCAACAATTGTGTATTTGCAGCAACTTTTTCTATCGCAAGATGTTAATTTCCAACGTTATAGGGTAATTGATAAATTGGTAACTGGTGCCATAAATCTATTATTGGGAGCAAATGGACAAATTTTTGCATGCTGATGCATCTAAACATTGGAAATCAAAATCTGCATCTACATCTGTAATATCTCAACAATTGTGTATTTGCAGCAACTTTTTCTATCGCAAGATGTTAATTTCCAACGTTATAGGGTAATTGATAAAATGATAACTGGTGCCATAAATCTATTATGGGAGCAAAGTGAACAATTTTTGCAGTGCTGATTGCATCCTAAACATTGCA